>OX359278.1:27784640-27834572 GCA_947179155.2 Hedera helix
TCATATTAAGAACAAGTCATGTGTGAGGATCCGAATTTTCAGAATGTCTTTAATAAAAAATTAAATAAGAATTTAATTGATAAAAATTATCAAGGTTGTTAAATTAATTATTATTTTATATGATTTAAGGTATGTAATGGGATTTAATGGGTAAATTAAATTTGTACAGAGATGGTAATGATTTGTGTTGATTTAAAATAATTGAAAAGTAAATAAATTATTTAAAAACAATTTATGAGGAATAAAAGAAATTTCAGGTAAAGGTACAATAAATTGTACAATTAAATTATTGTGGAAGTACATAAATTAGTACTTAAATGATGTTATGTGGTAATGTGAGATATATGAATTAGATATGTATATATATATATATATATATATACATATACATCTCTATATATATGTGTTTATGGTTAATTGTTGTAATTATAAATTTTATTAATTTTGAGAATTAAGGGATTAATAATGAAATTAATCCAAATTTAAATAAAAAGTTAATGTGGAAGTTAGAAAAATTAGAAGTATTGATTATTTAATTAATCAATAAATATGGTGAAAGTTTAAAGATTTTTTATGAGGAGGAAGTAATTTTATAAATTATATACTCATAAAGTATATAATTTATATAAGAAAATTAAAGTAAAATATTAAGGAAAAAATACTTATATAAATTATATAAGAATTATTATATAATTTATATAAGATGATTAAAATAATGAGAAGGATTAATAAATGTATAATTATTGATTATGCAATTAATTGATAATTATGGAGGAAATTAATAATTATTTAAGAAAGGAGAATGTAAATATATAAATTATATAATATTAAATTATATAATTTATATATAAAGAAGTTAGTGATAAATAGTAAAGAAATGAATAATAAATAAGAAAAAGGAATGTTTTAATTTATTAAAAATTATGTTTATGTATATTGAAATTATTATGATTTTTATGAAGGATAATATTTCGAAAATATGAACATATTAATGTAACATGTTGTCCAAGTAACGAAGTAAAAAATTGTGAAAAATAATTTTTATATGTTACATGAATTATTTTATAATTTTTGGAGGTATAAATTACCTCATATAATTACATACATGGCGTTATGCGTGTACAAAATTTATCAAGTAAAGTACCCAAAAATGGTCTAAATATTATTTATAAATCAAATTATGATTTTTGGTGAATTAAAATAAATATTTTATATACATTATATAAAATATTTATTACACGAAATAATTGCGTAATGTATTAAATTAAAATTGTATGCTTGATTTTTGGAATTTTCGAGAAGGGAAAAGTCGGTTGTGCATGCGTAGCAAGGTCGGTGGAATTATTTTGGTTTCCAAATTGGTTAAGTTTTAGCATAATAAAAAGGAAAGAAAAAGCAACAAGAGGAAGAAAAAGAAATAAAAGAAAAAACTTCTCCTCTCTTTCTCTCCCACCCGAACGCCACCATGTCTCCACCGGAAACCACCATGAACCACCAAGAGGAGAGAGAATATTGATGTCATCCAAGTATAGAAAAGCTTCAATGAAGGTAAAGAAATTAATTTAGTTGAATTATTTTAGCAATTATAGTGTTGGAATAATTTTGTGAAAAAATAGGAAATAATTAGAATAATTATTCAAAATAATTTTTGGATGAATATCTATGAATTATATAACTTTTGGAATGTTTTTGTTGTGAAATTGAGGAACAAAAATGGTTAAATTTGGTTGTGGTTGGCTACTGTTGCTGTGAAATGAAGAAGAAGTTTTTTTCTGGACACGGCTTGAAACGACACCGTTTTAGGGCGTGCGGAAGAAGCAGCCGCGCAATGCGCGGAGGCTTCTAGAAACGGCAGGAAACGACGCCGTTTTGGCTTTAGAAGCGACGGGCCGCGCACAATGCGCAGCCGACGGCAACGCTGAAAATTACCAGCGTGCCCCTGGGCTTTCCAGAAATACCGACCGTGTCCTTTGACCACAGAAATTATAGAAATGCCCCTGGACTTTTCGGAAAATTCTGGTTGTGTCCTTAAGGGCGCGAAAATTGCCAAAATGCCCTCAGAAGTGATATTTGGGCATTAAATTTAATATTTTTGTAAAAATATTAAATATTGGGGATTAATATTTAAATGTTTAAATATTAATCTAATAAGGTTCTAATTTAGAAAATAGTTAAACAAAATTTTTGGACAACCAAATATGTTAAATTTTATCCGATGAGTCGGGTTGTCCGTAGTGAAGGCATTAAAGATTAAGTTATATTAATATTTTACGGGACAAGATTAATATAAGTAAACATATTAATTAACAATTGACCCAGTACCCTAAAATAAATCGGCGGGTATGGTTAATTACATTATAGATGATATTAATTAATTAAATTAATATCATAAGAGGATAAATAATTATTATTTGATTATTTTATGATCATAGATTATACGAGGAGCAATATAAAAAGGGTATTTATTATTTAATGCCACAATCCAAGCAAGTTCTTCAGTCCTTTAATGTTAAATATTGTCTATTATGATATGTTAATATTTGTTCAAATGCATACAAATTATGTGCTATGTGATACGTGATTAATATGACAACAATGTGTATTTTGTGCAACGATATGAATATATATGAGATATATTGCTCAACTAGAAGCACAAACACATGATGTATGACATACACCGAGCATGTTAAGGTATGTGCTACGTGAAGCATAAATTGTTGAACTTGCTGAGCCATTGTACTCATTACTTGCTTAAAATAAACTTTTGCAGGTTAAGAACTGAATGTCAGAAATATCGAATTATATTAGAGATTGATCAATCTAGAAAGTTGTAAATGAAATGGTTATATTCAATATGGAAACTGCAAAGTTTATTTTGACGTTTCATATATTCATATACGTTGGATCTGTGTAGGATGAATATGATTAAATTGTGAACTGTGAATGTTCAAATTAATTGTTACGATAGAAATTATTATACATTTGATTTTGAACGATGCAACAAGGAATATTTGTATGAAAATAAATGACTGTAAATTTCGAATGATGAGTATTATGATATTAGTCACAGAAAGAAAAAGTAAAGGTTGCGATCCAGGGACTAGGATCCAGATATAAGGATTTTAAATATCCAAATACTTTAATACAATGATTAAGAAAAAGAAAAAGAAAAAAAATTATACGAGAATTTTGATAATTGATGATTTTAAAATCAATTAATGGATTAATTAAGGTGATTAAAGATTTATTAACGGACCGAAATTTGGACGTAAGGAAAATAATATTTAATTAATATGGAATTTAAGGTAATAAGGTTGGTCGAATTTCGGGGTCGTTACAGTTGGTATCAGAGCCAGAGGTTATAAACCTTAGGTAAATGATACACCTTAGGCTATAACCTATGTAAGGAAAAGTAAAGATAGTTGCGTATTCTGAAAACTTAAGCGTATAGTAAGCTCCTGACTCATGATTGTATGGTGGAGCCCCTCAGCGAGTGAGTGACTATAGCTTGACTAGGACAAGCTCCCTAAACCATATGATTATGGCAAGTTCCTAAGCTCAAATACGTGATAAGTTTGATGAACATGAGGGGATTAAAATAGAAAGATGTAAGTTAAGAAATACAGATCTTAGATATTGGCTAAAGTAAAGGAAATATGAAAGATATAAGATTATAAGGAAGAGATAAAGATGTTCAAAAAGATTTAATAAAGATAAAGAATTGAGAAAATTCATAAGTTCAATTAAGAACATATCTGAAAGAATATTTGAATGGATTCAAAGATGAATCTCAAAGAAAAATCAGGGGACACCTGATTCAAGTAATAAAGATGACAAGGTAATCCAAAAAGTATAGAAAGGGATCATAATAACATGATCAAAAACAGTAAGAGGATCGTACTATGATACGATCACGAGATAAGTGAAGCGAGTAAGGAATAGATTGTAAAGCAAGATCATGATGGGATCCAATGAGACTGTAAAATAACAAAGAGGTCTGTTAATGATTCAAAAAGTATATCTTGATGCTATAAAGAAATATAGTACTATGAAATAGTACAAGAAGAATTCAAAGAATGATGAGACATGAATGACAGAAATGTTATGATAAGGGGGCAGAAAGTTTGGGTACGAAATTTCAATTGAGGACTCACATGGTGACTGAGTTGCACAATCCTTTGTATGGGCAGGGGACTTGTGTTTACTTAGTTACTATGTGATAATCATTGAAATGTTAGAGTCGCGTTAGTGGTTTGACAGGTAAATAATATTAAGTTTAGGCACGAGTTCTTAAAACTCATGCATATGGTAAGTCCATGACTCATAATTGTATGGTATGTTTGAGCCCCTCAGCATATGGATAGTCTTTGATTTGTTCTCAGACTACATATTGCTAGGACAAGCTTCTGAACTCATATTTTTGTGGTAAGTTCCTGGACTCATAATGTGTGGCAAGTTTGATGAACTATACGGGAGTATAGAAAAGTTGGAGTAGATAGAAAATTCTAATATGATAAATAATAATAGTCCTAGCAATAAATACAGTAATTAGGTGAAGAAGCAAAAAGTGAATGTTAGGGAATTTAGGATATTCCCACTCTTCTAGCTTTGCTAGACTTCAAAATGTTTTGACCTCAAGCTAATTTGACATGAATATGCTTTGAAAAATATAAATGAAATTTTTTCTAAGCGATCTAAAAAGTGTCTATGCTACTTATTTCGGCTAGACAAAAATATTTTTAACATTAAAATGTATTTCAAAAGAATCATTCATGCACCTTTTAGCCCGGTGTAGATGTGATGAATGATGGAATGCTCAACGTGTTGTTGTGACGGTGCGGTACTATTTTGTCATAAGGTGATTCGATACCATAAAGTGTGGTGTAGGAATTATTAACGACGGGATTCTCAACGGACTGTCAAATGATGCGGTAACATGAAGTCATAAATGATTTTGATTTATAAAGGTATGTCAGAACTATAAGTCAATGCCATTTGACTCAGCTAGATATTTTGAAAAGTTTTGACATGATGAATGTTTTAAAATTTTCTGCGGATTATAAGGTGTTAAAATAGCGTTTATGCTAATTGATCTGGCAACTTACTATGCGTGAAACGGATTGTCTATGAGTGAAACGCTTCCAACTCTACTGCCAAAGCTTTTTCTTTGTCGCTAGATGAAGATATTTTTGTCGTGGACCAAATCCAAAACTAAGCAATCTACCTGCCTTCTTTCCCAACACTCGAGTCATAATTTCACTTTTGTCATTATTGTCAAAATTTTCAGATTCTACCTCCATCTCAGAGATGCATTAATTCTCGGGTGTTTTCATTTCGTTCTGCAAAATTGACAACAAATTCAAATAATTAAGAGAGAATCTCATATACAAAACTGTTGATTTAACATACTATGCAGATTTATCTTAGGCTGTCTTACGTATGCAGATTCATTTTCAGGTTGGATCCACTCGTTTGTGGCTTTTTTCTGATATGTGCTTTTGTAACCTTCAATTGGATCTCCCTAAAAATGAAATCATTACCACAATAAAAGAACTTCGGAATTCATATTAATTATATTCCATATTATTCCAGGGCATAACAATTGAGAGGACATATTAACCAATTTAAAAGAAATTAGACATTATTTTCTGATCTTGCTGGGAGGCTGTTATAGATTCTAAATCAGTAGTATATCCTTAAACTTGGACATTCTTTTGCTGGATAAAGCTCTGACAAAAGTCCATGATATGAAAATTTTGCAGTCCTTATATGTATAAATAATTATCACTAATTCATATCTTTTAAGCTTTGTCCATTTTTATACCAGTAAATGCTTTTTGAGTCATCAGTCTGTTCTAATATAACTTTAAGCAAGCAAATGTGAACTAAATTCTAAAGAATGAACTCTAAAGTAAATTATTTAAGACTAAATAAATTATGGATGGATTCTGAAGTATATCATTCAAAGACTAACTACCCTAGGTACCACTACAAATTCCAACTATCTCTGGACCAAACTTACGACTTATTTCTTTATCTAGCAATATGCATACAAATCATGCCAACTTCTTAAACCAACACCTACCAAACAACATGAATAACTTATCAAACAAATAAACCAACAGCTACCATATTAGAAAACGATTGAATATTGTAAAGAGACTTGATGAATAACCATATTAGATAGCATGATACACATCAGAGAATATGCAATCAACCTTACACATCATATAAACAATAACGCTATAAAGATCTAGCTCCTACCAAAAAGAAAATTAATGTACAGATCGTTCTTCAACACAAAAGAATTCATTTTTTTACATACCTCGCTTCATTTAGAGCAATATCTATAGTATTTAACCAAAGAGACATCATGATGTGTTCAAATTTTCATGTCAGTTTATCTGAATTCTAGGTTTTAGGAGGCCAAGTGGATCATTAGTGCAATTGAAAATAAAGTTTGACCTATTCTACCATATTAGTAACTTTAAATGCTTCTAAATTTGGAATGTTAATGATTTGCATTGATTAATTTAAAATGTTATTGATAGTGCTTCGCTGCATTTTTTTTGTGACATCTAGCAAAATCTTTTGACAATTTCTTAGTTTAACAAGTGCATTGTAATTTTTGTCAGCAAGTGCTTGGCTGAATTCTTTTTGTGACATCTAGCAAAATATTTTGATAATTTCTTGGTTCTGCAAGTGCTTTGTAATTTGGATCTTCATTGATGAATGCAGATTATTATGGAAACTAGATAATTATAAGATGATGGATTAAGAAACATCACAAGCCATGTTACTACTGTATGATTGTTTAGGTGCTACAGGACTGGAAGGGGGCGGGGCGGGGGGGGGGGGGAGAGGGGACTTGAAACCAAACTGTGGCAAGCAAAGGATGATAATGGCCCTGTTTCCAGCAGCAACTGGGCTACACAATGTGGAGAGTGGACTGGAGGTTTACGTGTCATTTAAAGCAATTCTACTGGTTAATTGAAGTTAACCCACCCTCTATAAGTGCTTATGAATCTTTGATTGATTATGTTTGCATAATCACACACAGAATGATTAAGATTGCACCACTGGAAGTTGTGGATATATAACGTATTACGTATATAGATAAACTGACATGAAAAATTACGAGTGAGAACAATTAAATTAAAGTGAAACAATTATCAAACATACTTGAGTTATTTTGTAATACATATATACCTTTTTTGCGTGATGAACAACAAAGGGTTTTGACCCTCCAGTATGAATGACTTTATTCCCTCGGTTTTTCTTGTTTACTTCTGAGTGATGCTGGAAAATATTTTAAAAAATAAACAAATCAGTGAAGAAATATTAAAAATCTAATAATATGCATATACATTAACTGATTAAAGATTAGAATTAACATACAACAAATTCTGGAGTTGTCCAATAATCACACATCTTATTCCATTTGATAATATCAATACCCTGGGAGGTTTTTTCTTAGCTTCTTCGGGTGTTGGAAAAGATTTAAAGTACTTGTTGAGCTTGCACCTTTGACTTCTATTTCTATCATTCATTATTCGAAGCGCAACACGCTTAACATGTGGCTGAGAAAGGTCTATATCAAAGCGAGCCTAAAGAAATAAATAAATAAATAATTACTGTATTATTTATGACATAAAAATAAATATTATATATTTTATTTTTCTACAACTTACTTCAACCCTTGACAATGATTCTTCCACTACTCCCTCTATGATATCCTTGAATTTGTTATTGTTTGGGAGGTGGTGGTGGACCATCAATCCTATCTCTGACAATAACTTTGTAGATTCTATAGGATTAGTGGGCCTCCTTTTGCTCGGTGACATATTGATCACCAACTTCTTTCCTTTGGCCTTGGTGAGCTTCTCAAGGCCAATACCGCGAGTTGGTCTGTGGATTTTATTTGCAAAAGATGAACCTATTCAACAAATTAAACGTGATAAAAATAGATGTGAAAACGTAAAGGGAACAAATAAAAGTTATAAAGATTCTAGCTTGCAGATAAATGGAGAGTAGCAAATACCAAACTCACATGGTCCATTTTCTTGTGAAGAGCCTTCTTCATTTTGGGTCAAGTTTTCTCCAATTATAGTTTCATGATTACGTTGTGTCGGGGTAGCAACGGGAGTTTCCATTTGACGCCCATTCGGTGAACGTGTAATCATCTCACGTATTTTTTGCACTAAGCGTACAGGTGAACCTTGAGGACATCTAAATTGTGATCTCGTCATAGGGCTCCTTGGAGGAGTTGATGAAATAACTATTCTTTTTCATACATTAGGTTGTGACCCTTTAGTTAAGTTATTGGCAGGGACCTCAGTATTTTGTGAAGCTACGTATCCTCTGGTTTGGGCTGCTCCTTTTTTTTTCATTACAGGGCCAGTCATTTTCACCTTGGAACAAGTTAAAAAGTTAATTTGTTAATGTCATTAGTGTGGTAGATAAAGGCATCTTGTGAGACCACAGGATTTTATTGAATTTCTAAATAAGGATTATGGATAATTAAGTAAATGTTAATAGTTAAAACCTAGTGTTGGATGACGGAAAGTGTAAGAATGATTAAGAATAAATTATTATGTGATAAAATGTATTAAGAAATGATTAAATATGAATTATTATATGCTCAATGTGCTAGCAAGGACCTATGTGGTTGAATTGATAAAGAGAGACTCTTGGTTTAATAAGGGTCTATAAAATGTTTATGGATCAATATTTAAAGTGCATGAGAGAATTGAGGTATGTATAAGTTATAATAGAATTATAGTGAAAATGAATTTGGAGGATTTAATGGTAATATAAATTATTATAGATGAATGATTGATGTTAATACCTTTAATAAGGTGATTTGAAAAGAATTATTGTAAGACACGATGTGATGTGTCAGCGGGTAAAAGATTAAATAGGTATATATGATTAATTGAGCAGTTAGGGAAAGTATAATTAAGTTGATGTTATATATATGAATGTTAATAACGAGTTTAATGAATAGGCCTGAAGAGGCGAGGATATGAGAATGACAAGGTAAAATAGGTATGTATGTGTAGTGAAGAAGGAACCGGGTGATTAAATTAGTTTGTTAAGGATTTATGGGACATTAAGTGCATGATATATGTATTTGTGGTATTTGTTAAGGAAATTGATACTTATTTGATTGGAATAAGATAATCATGGGTACAATGTGAAAAGAAAGAAATGTAATATTCTGAGAATGAGTAGAAATAATGTGTATGCAAGAATGATGTAAATTAGCATATGTGTTATGTAAATAAGTGAATGGACGTTAAAGTCACAATAATAATATTATGAGATTAAAAAGTTAAATGATAATGAATTTTGGTAATCCGGTTGAGGTTCGCTTATCGAGAAAGCGGCTTATGGAAAAGTGAGTATGACGACTAATTGAGATGTCAAAAAGTGAAATTTATGGAATGAGGAACCGTAAGGTGGGTTCATAGAGAATTAAGAATGAAAGGTTATGCAAATTAGCATTTATGGTGAATTATTGTTATTAAGTTATGAAATTCAAGTTTCAAAGTGTGACAAGTGATATGGGACAAGTCATTTATGAATTAGTTGATTTAGGAATAAAATCCAAACATGATGAAACAAGTTTGGATCAAAATGGAATTGAAATGGATTGAAAATAATTAATGTATGATTTATTGGAGATTTAAATTCTCTAGATTTTATGGCATTGGACCAAAATGCCCTTGATAATTTATGAAATGGCAATTGTATCCTATATTGGTAAAATGGCTTATATGTCCT
This sequence comes from Hedera helix, assembly GCA_947179155.2. Classification (NCBI taxonomy): domain Eukaryota; kingdom Viridiplantae; phylum Streptophyta; class Magnoliopsida; order Apiales; family Araliaceae; genus Hedera; species Hedera helix. Next base: position 27,794,427 of record OX359278.1, read on the forward strand.
TGCTTCGTATTGTGAATGGTCTAAATTAACCCTAACCATACATGATTAAGTTGACCAAGTGTGGTTAATTGCTAGTAAAAGATATACAATATATATATATATGTGTGTGTGTGTGTGTGTGTGTGTGTGTGTGTGTGTCAAGCAAGAATAAACTCATATTTTCTTATTCCATTTCCAAGTTACTAGCAAGAGATGTCCATACGAGAGAAAGAGAGAAAGAAGAAGATAAGCTAGGGTTCAAGGAATCATGAAGGATTCAAGTATAAAAGTGATCAAGGAGAGCATAATTAGCCATTCAAATGGAAGATTCAATCTTAGAAAGCTTCATAGCAAGAAAGGGGATGAGCTTATGAAAGGTATATGTATGTTCAAGCCATAAACTTTGATGTTCATGTGTTTAAATTCAAGAATAAGAGCAGTCATGCTTGAATTAGTGGTTAAATGTAAAGATTATGGAAAGTTACATGCTATATGTTTGGTTTATGAGGGAACCCTATGCTTGAAAGTGTTAAAAATATATAACAAAGGTGTTATACTATTCATGTATGTTTTTTAAGCTTGAAATCATGATTTTAAGGATGATCATGTGTTACTTGTTAGAAATTTTGATGAAACCCTAGAGGAAGATGTTGATCATGTATAATTTGATGTTAAAGATCATCCTAAGTGCTCAAATGAAAGATATGTATGATTTGTTAAGGAAAAGTTATAATATTAGGTTATACTTTGTGTATAGATTACGTAATAATCTGTAAAGTGCATTAGAATGTGCAGTTAGAAGTTATGTGGACTTGTAAAGTTGTTAAAAGTGTATGTGATGGCCTATGTGGTATATGGAGTCAAGGAATGAAATTGTGTTTAAGTTTTGGGAATGAAAAGTTTTTCAAAGTTAAGGAAAATCCAACTAAAGAGTGATTTTTTTTTGGCAATTTTGAGTAATTAAAGGTCAAATGAAGCCAAATGACTTAGTTTTATGTTATTACATGTGTTTAGGTCGATTTGGTAATCGACGGACTGAAATTTGAATAAAAAGGCGATTTGAACGATCGAAATCGATTGATTCGATTCAACATGGATTTTAACGGACTAATCTTGCCTCGTGCGAAGTTTTATAGTTTTGAAAGTTGGAACATGTCTTATATGACCTAAGTGAACTATGCCAAGTGTCAGAACAAATTTTTAAAGCAAATGGCAAAAAAATCACAAAGTTGGAAAAGTTGGTTTTTAAACTTAGAAAATTTTCTAAGTGTTGGAATTGAGTGAACAACACTCTTATGGGCTAGTGTATCTATGTTTTAATAAATCCAAATGAGGCAAAGGAAAATTTTATAAAATACTATGTAGCAAAGTCTAGAGTTGTACCAAAGTTGGTCTTAAATGGAGTTTTGGTTAAGGAATTAAAAATCAGCAAAGCAGAGACAAAAATAGGAAATCCTGCACCAGCATATTGCGTCGGGGCGCAGTGTTTTGCACGTAACACTGCGCCGGGGCGTAGTTAATGTTCATTGGCCAAGAAGATTTCGCTGGCAGCGAGGTCTGATGGCGCGGGGGCGAAGTTGCTTTGTCCTTGAAAAAATTTTAAGCTTCCAAAAAGTTATGTTTTGACGTGCAATGATAAGATTAGGTTATGAAAACCTTAAATGAATAAGAATGGGCTATATAAAGGGTGTCAAAGTATAATGAAGAAATAAATGACATAATGTAACATGCCTAAAGCTAAGCCCAAAGCGTGAAATGGGTTATGAAAGAGATATCGATAACGAAATAGGATGTATTATAAACCTTCATAAGGTATAAAACATCAAATGTGTAATAAATAGAGATTAATGGTTAAGCGATTATGATCTACGTTTGATAAGTCATATGAGTTTATGATCCTATATTGACATATGAGTTATGTATTGACAGATGCAGCTCAATATAGCAAACCAAGGCAAGGACTGATAAAAAAGCCAATCAATGCAATAAAGGTTAAGTAAATAAAAGCAGTCAGGCAAGTTCTTCAGATCTAAGTTTAATGGATATTCTACGTGAACTACGTGATAGTATATGAGTTGAAATGTGCCTATGTGCAACTATGTGGTTTATTTGCTACATGAATTATGTGACATTAAGTATAGTATGATAAGATAAAGGATGCACGACGCATATATTAAATTATGAGCATGAAAGGTGTTAGCTGATTAACTTGCTGAGCTTTATACTCATTCTTGCTATGAACTAAAGTTTCAGGTACAGTATAAGAAGGCCAGATGTTCTGGTGCAGCTAAGGTAAAGAATGTGAATAAATGGATAGGCAAGAAGCAAATTCATTATACATAATTTGTCAAACCATAATTGTAACAAGAGAGTAAATGGTCTATAAATCCATAGAATTAAATGTGAATGTATGTATTATTCGGAGGAAGGATATAAATGATAAGATAAATGTATTATTGATAGTCAAGTTATACATGTGATAAACTTGTATATATGGTACAGAATGATGTAAACAGGTACAAGCGAATAAAATCATGTTTGATACAGGTATAGTTAAATAGGGCCATGTATGAATACTTCGGCGAAATTTTATTTACAGGTTATGTAAATCATAATAATAAATATGATTTTGAAATTGTAATAGACTAGGTCACAATTTATAAACGTTTGACCTAAGTTCTAATAAAGGGTAAGTGAACGTTGCGATCCTGAAGCAGATAAGAAATGAAAGATATAAAGAAAAATAAATTATGGACCGAATTTATGGTCAATAAATTGGTTTCAAAAGTTAAAGGTTAAGTCTGACGCACGAGATTCCAGGTTAATATGGTTTAAAGTTAATAATTATGATATCCAGAGTTAATCGGATATAATTAAGGAATGTGGGATCCCGGGACGTCACACATATAGCAAGAACCTTTGTTATCGACTAGCTAGTGTTTCATTTATTATTTGTTTTGTTATCTTCTTTTATTTCAACTAATGACAACCAACCGCTTAATTAATATACTTCCCACATAACTCTTCTTATGCAATTAATGATCAGTAGGCTTGCTACCACTCTTCTCTATGTTGTTTATGAAGAAGAATGTGTTAAAGAACCCCTCATATTGATTTAGTGCAACAAAACAAAACATGTTCTTTTGAGGATCTAACTGGAGTAGTACTGGGTAAAAATATTCATTAGAATGTTCTTTTGCAGGGTATTAATGCATTAGAATGTTGATGGCTTACTTTGCTAAATTGTTGTTTTTGGTTATTCTTTCTTTTGGTAATTTCCTTGAGTTAGAATTTTCAATGACAACTAGTGAAATGAGAATCCTGTCCAAAGGCCCTAAGCATACTATAAGTCACTTCCAGTAACTTACCTGCCATTCACAATACAATTTAATTTATTAGTCAATCAGACCCTAAGATACCTTCCAAAGTCAAATAAACAATCATATTTCATATGCAATAATGAAAAGAAAATCCAAAAGCACTATCATGTTTCTACTCAAAATAATAGTGTGTCAAGTCCCAAGTGTTGTTCAAGGTGGAATGAAACTAAGAGGTTTTTGGAAGAATAAAACAAATGACAATCAAAAACTCTAATTTTGTGTTCATCTGTGGCATTTAATGAGATAAGTCTAACAGGGAAGAGCAAAATTAGTGTTCTTATCACAAGAAATCATGTCAAATAAAAAAAGATACATCAGTCAAATTCATAACAAACCAAAAGGCATGACTGGTATGCAATATGTACAACATAAAATGATTCCACTTGACCTACCACCAATATCAATAAACATCACAATCTAGTTATGACTTATCTCTTATATCTAGCATAACTGACACATAATTCACAGGGAATGTTTTAAACCCTAAACACAAAACAATTTACAAGAGAGTAGAACATGCACTCTACAAACAGAAACAACTTACCATCAATACCATAAGAGAAACAAAGCAAATAAGAGAGAGTTTTTTATAATAAAAAAAATGGAATTCGCTAGTAATTAGTGGTGGTAAAATTAAAAAAATTAAATATAAGCCTGTAACTTCTCCTCTATATGGACAGTCATAGATTTGTATAGAAAGTCTTACGAAAAATGAATTTTTTTTCATCAAAAATCAATTTCTGATATCTTAAAAGTTCTACAAAAATCAAAAAACGAAACAACACAATCAAACAGACATCTTAAAAGTTCATATAATTTATCACAAGCCAAAGTAAGAAGATATAAAAAAAAATTAGATCCGGTATGACACTTACATATAGACAAATATAGACAAATATGCAAATACATAAATGTTTTAAACAAATTGTTTGCATCGAGCCAGTATAATCAACCTTTAAACCATAAGAAGTAAGAAGAATGGCTACCTGCTTCTTTAATCTTTTGACACGAGCTTAGCCTTCACAACGAACGGTTGGGAAGTCGAATACTTCAAACCTTAGAAGTCAAGAAGTCAGAAGGCTTGATGCACAGAGTATTGGGTTTATGAAATTGGGTGTTTTTAGTTTTAGGAGTTAAATCCCCTCTAATATTCAAGCGACGGGACAAATTTAATACTGCAAAAATTGATGGAGCGAAAATTATAGCGGGAGAAAAACTAGATTCGAGCTTAATAGAGGAGTTGTAGGGTTTTTGGACGATTTTGTTATTATCTATGTTTTGGACTTCAGAATCCTTATACCAAACGACGTAACGTCAAATGTAATTTCTTCATCTTTTTTGTTTGCCTAAATAAACTGAAATATGCTCGGTATTGAGATAATGTTCTCTTCATTCCTAAAACAGTTTTGTGGGCATTATGTCATAAGTTGTTTTCAGATAAGATTTATATGGCCAAGTCAAATGAGTCTTATTTCAAAACAGTTTATAATTATTTACTTATTAGTTTATTTTAATAGTTTATTCAATTTGTTAAAATAATAATTTCGGTCAAATTTGGAGTCCAAATAAAAGTAAAGTACCAAAAATAGTCTATTTCTTGGGTCATGTTAAGCCATTACATATTTACTTAAAAAATCATAAGTAAATATATTATTGATAATAATTTTGACCCTTATATATATATATCAAAGTGTTTCACATTGTATGACGTGTAACTGAACTGTTACATAATATATTCAAAAATTGTAAGTTAGAAATTAAGTACCCAAAATATTTTATTTTATTTTTAATTTTTATACATTAATGGTGTTGTACTCAATTTATAGTTAATTTTAAATAAACAAAAAACTAATTTTAAACAAGATGTAACAATTAGCTAATTTTTAGCATCAATCTCATATTGTATTGTTATTTTTCTTTTTTTGTCAATTTATTATTTTCTTAATTTGGAGTTAGATATCTTGTTCATTCTCTACTCCTCTAGAAATTATTTTTCTTCTCTTGAGAGTTTAGATTATGTCGTGTATAGAGTTGATTTTGTATACGATGATAAATAATTGCAGATATAATTAAAATTGAATGTAGAGATACAACATGTCTTTAATAAGTGTGGTTAAGGCTAAAAAAATGAAACAAATGACTCGAGCTCAATTCGTACATGTTCGACTATAAGAATGCAGTTTAAGTGTGGTGGACGCAAATAAGAATGCAATTCGTACACGTTCAACTCGAGCTCAATTCGTACACGTTTGCACCTTTAAGTGTTGTGGACGGAATTTTTATAAGGAGGGGAGAATGTAATGTCCTAGAATTTCCAGGTCTTTATTAATTAAATTATTAATTTAATTTCCAACGAGTTAGTTTTACGAGATTATTTAAATCTTTTTATGTGATTAATTAATTATGTGATGAAATAATTATGTAATTAATTACTAAAATTAATTAAAGGGGGTCACTAATATGTTATTAAATTAGTGAACAAACCCTAAAGTTTTAATATCAAAATAATTGATAAGTTTCCTATTAATTAAATATTCAATTAAATTGAATATAATGAGGGAATTAAATATAATAAATTAATTAATATGATTATTAATTAATGTAGATAATGTGAAATATAAATAATAATATTTATTAGTGCATTTAGTAATTTAATACTTATGGGTTAGAATATTTAATTATTTATTCAATGTAATTATTTATTTAATCATGGATTGAATAATTAATGTATAAATTATTAAATTAGCCCAACATGGGTCAATTAGTAGCCCAAGTGTAGAATAATAAAATTTGACAATTTAGTAGCCCAAACAATTTAATAGAAGCCCAATTGGTATTTTAAATTAAAGCCCAATGATTGGCCCACTTGGAAAATACTTAAATTAACTATTAATTGTTTAAAAAGTAAAAAGTGACACTTAATTTGGGACAAAAGAAGGGAGATCAGCCGACCATGCATGAATGAGAGAGAAAAAGTGAGGTTTTGTTTTATTTTATTTTTCATTTAATTAAATAATGGTTGCTTGTTTTATTTTTTTTAAGTACATAAACCATGCCTCTTTTCACCAACTATGTATGGCTAGCTTTCTTGTGTAAGTATCCTTGCTCTCTCATTATGGAAATTTGATAGATATAGATTTTATATCTATGCCCATTGTAAGTATACTTACAATTTAGTAGATTTTGAAAATCATTTCTCATATTTTATTTTCAAACAAAAGAGAGAGCTAGAGAGCATTTGAGAGTGAGAAAATAGTGAGATCAAAATACTAAGAGAGGAGAAGGAGTTCTTGGTGCATGTCATCTTCATTCATCACCTACTTTGGAAGAAAAAGAAAGATAGCCATTAAATCAAGGTAATGATTATTCTAAATCAAAGTTTTGTTTTTAAATTAAATAAATCATCATGTTAGTATAAACATGTTAATATAATTATTAATGTGTAGTTGTAATATTTATGTCATGTTTGAGTTTAATATGTTTGGTTTGTGTTTTGGTATATTTTATATGCTAAAATATGTATTTAATAGTGTGTAAACAAGTTTTGGAATTTATGTCCAAAAATATTTTTATAAAACTTAGGTTTGATGTTCTAATATTATAGAACATTAAATCATGAGAAAAACAAAGTTTGAATCACTCAAAATGGAGTTGTACACAAAAAGTTATGATTTATAGTAGTTTATGTGATGTAAAATTTTTTATAAAAAAATATGTCATTAAATCATGAAAAATTAAATTTTTCATGTTATAAATTAATATAAGGTGATTGGTAATTTTTTTGGATTTTTATTGTAAAGTTAAAGATTTATTAAAGGTATAATTTTTGTTAAAAATGCACTGTTCACATTCTGCTAGAAGGAGAAAAAAAAAAGGAACAGTCCGCGCAATGCGCGCGAGGCGTTAGGCTGGCAAAACGCGGAGCCAAACGACGTCGTTTGGCGTCTGTGAAGAATTCACTCCGCGCAATGCGCGGAAGCCGTTTACGGCTTCTCAAAACGGCACCGTTTTGGGTCGTTGTTACTGAAGGCGCGCGCAATGCGCGAGCGCCGGTTTTCTGCGAAATTACCAGTTTGCCCCTCCGTGTTTTTTTCTTGGCAGAATTACCATTCTGCCCTCGGTCCGGTTTTTCAACTTATTTACGAAAATGCCATTCGGGTTAATTTTAATTAATTTAAATATTTGAAAATTAATTTAAAATTATAACAAAAATAATAATAATACAAAAATAATATTGGGGAGGATGTTTTTCAATAAGTTTAATATTTAAATATTTTAAATATTAATCTAGTTGGCTAATCATGGTTAAGTTAAATAAATTTATTATTTATTATTTTAAATGTTAATAATAAATAAAGATGATAAATTAGCAATTATTATTTAATGCCTATTAAATAATACTTAAAGAGAGATAAAATTTATAAATGAATTATTTATTATTTAAATATTATTAAATAATAAATAAGGATAATTAAGCAATTAATTATTATTTAATTAACATTAAATAACGATTAATGGAAATTAAGTTATTAGAGTAATAATTTATTATTTAATTTAAATAATAAATAAGAATGATTTGATTATTATTTAACCTTAAATAATAATTAAAATTAATTAAACAATTAATTATTATTTAATTGACATTAAATAATAATTAAAGAGGATTAAGATTAGTAAACTATTATTTAATTTCCTTAATTAAATAATAAGTAAGGTTAATTACTTGGTTAATTATTGGTTGATTAACATTAAATTAAAGAAGGTTAAAATTAAGTTAATAATTATTTATTATTTAATAATAAGTATGTACAATTAGTTATTATTTATAATAACTAGAGTTAATTAATTAGTTTCTATTTAATCAATATTAAATAGTAATTAAAAAGAGATTGAGTTAATAAAATAAATTGAATTTAATTAAACAATTATAATAAGTTGTTTAATAAGTGTCCAACACTTAAGAAAAATATTTTCTAACTTATTAAATTATTAACCTAAAATGATTAAGTGTCTATAAGGTTAATAATATTGTTTTGACTAATGTAAATTATGTGTTAGTACTTATGTGTGGTAAATAAGTTCGTTATTAAGCGTATAGTTATGCAAATACGCCGTACTAATTATTAGACCAACTTTATTAATGTTAGGTCTTTCAAAGCAAGTTAGTTAAAGCTAGACAATTATTGTAGCTGAGCAAACAGGCAAGTTCTCTAACCCTACTCAATTATTATCATTGAACAAGTTTCCATACTTGTATTTATTGTTAAAGCTTGAAGTGGTTTAATTATTTAAAATTATTCCACATCCATATTGTTTATACAATCGCACTTAGTGCATTTGAAGCTTGTTAGTTCTTGATTCATGAACTGTATTAAAAATGTCTGAAGCTAATAGTTCAGCTAGACATTGCGTTTCTAAATTCAATAACTTGAATACTTTTAAAAGCTTATCCAAACCATTGTTGGGTGCGGATTTCTTATATTAAGTCTGAGAATTGAACAACCCTGAATTAGGGGATTTTGTGTCGGAAAACCGACTTTGGGCGCCAGTGACTAAATGTAATGCATATACAGCGGGTTGAATAGGCTGATCCCCTTGAAAACCAAACAACTCAAAGGGTCAGAGGAAACTCTATTATACCCTAGTTAGTTCAGGGTCCTTAGTGACCACTCAGCATTTTAAGATTCAAATATTCTGTTTATTAAAATTTGAATCCTGTTTCATTCACAATTGTTATATCTATTGTTGAACCATTGATGATCTTTCCCATTCATTCATGATATATTAAATCTATATGATTGTTATAAACTTGCTGAGCAAACTAGTTGCTCATTCTTGCTATATCATGAACCATTTTTCAGATAATCCTGATTGCTCCAGGAAGGATAAGGGAAAAGGAAAGGCCAAAGCTTAAGTAGCTTATGCATGCTAGTTAGATCTTTATTTATGTATTTACGGTTGTTAAACCTTTTGTAATTCCTTATGATAGGAACTGTTTTTATGTTAAGGTTGATAGACCCTGGTATTGTAACCTTTTGAAGGGAACCAATATGTATTATTCCGCGATATTTAAATGCAATGTATGTATTTAATTGTTAGTAATGTGTTGAATAGTGAGAACCAAACTCGAGGTTATGGAACCCGAATTTGGGGTCGTCACAGGTTGGTATCAGAGCTGTAGGTTAGAAACGTTAGGATTTGCGAAACCTAAGTTATAACCTTAGTATTAAACTCATATCGAGTGCGTTAGGAGATGAATCTGGGAGATTCATCATGTTGTGTATTTTTGGAGATGGATTGAGAAAATCCATCGAGCCGAGATGTACATGATAAAATATCATTTCATTTCATCAATGAATATATTTTATTGCTGTACTAACGTGTGTTATTTTTGTGATATAGGATGGCAGAGATCGGACAGTCGAGTCGCACTGCTGAGGAGGACTATATTGATATCCATATGGATACTGCACAGCCGCTGGTGGCTGCACCCGTAGAGGAGCCAGAGTCAGATCCTGAGGAGGGGGATCGTGTGGAGCCCGTCTGGGGCGGAGTCATGAGGCCTTACAGTGAGGATGAGGCAGAGTCAGAGGAGTCTGAGGAGGAGGAGTCAGCTGATGGCATGGGCACCACTGCCGCTGACATCATAGAGGGACTGACCGATAGGAACGAGGGGCTGGAGGCAAGGGTTCAGCATCTAGAGGAACAGAATCTGACCCACCAGCACATGGAGGATCAGTATAGAGATGCGGCTTATCAGTTCTCTGGCGAGAACACAGAGCTGAAGGAGAGGATTGTAGGACTTGAGGATCAGATACAGGAGTACGAGGATTCGGTGGAGCACTTTGCAGTGCTGACACATCAGCTGGTAGATCAGGATGTGGAGCTGCAGGCTAAGTTAGCAGTAGCTGAGACTAGGTTAGCCGAGGCTGAGCTGAAGGTTCAGCAGGTTCAGGCAGAGAAGGCCGCCATCCGTGCACACTGGCAGGAGGCGATAGAGGACCGAATGGAGATGGAGAGACAGCGGGATGCCGCTTATGGTCAGATGATTGAGCTAGAGGAGGAGGTCCGCGAGAAGCGGGTGAGGACGGATAGACTTAGCTACGTCTACCGATCTTCATATGGTAGGCTTCAGAGCAGGGTGCACTACTACCCAGCTGAGGAGGGTCAGTCTATGCACACCATCAGCAGGAGCGTGGTGATGGCCATCGGGGATGAGGAGTATGACGACGCGATCTGTAGGGGGATGCGCAGTCAGTAGTAGTAGTAGTTATTTTCTAATTTCGTATGTAAATAGATGCAGTAGAACCCAACTTTTGTTTTATTAGAGGGTTAATATGTCACTAAATCCCAACTCTAGGAAGTTGTAGGATATGTCAGATCCCATCTTTTGTAGCTTCTCTGGGATAGAAGCATTTATAGCAGTATGCTTTTGATGTAAAGTGCTACGCACTCCTGTTTTAGCATATGAGTATAAATGCAGTTGAATTTATGTTTATATGCGTGTTGAAATAATTACTTGTATTTTAGCTAAACATTGTCTAAGATACAAAATAATGAAATGAAAAAGATGAAACCAGTATAATAATGTAAATTTTTGTTTATAACAGAAAATGCCGCCACGTAGACAACCACCAAGGAACCAGGGGGTAGAAGAGTCAGTTAACAACGACGCGGGGGGACACAACGTAGACCCTATGCAAAACTTCGTCGACATGCTAGCTGAGGCAATGCAAAACCGCCACCCTGTAGTAGCAAATCCGCCACCACCACCAAATCAGTTGGCGAATTTTAAAGATTTTAAGGCGGTGGGACCGCCAGAGTTTAGGGGAACGTCGGACCCGATAGAGGCCCAGTCTTGGATAAAGGAGATAGAGAAGGCGTTTGTTATCGCAAGAGTAGCTGAGGAGCAAAAGACAGTTTTTGCTACCTACATGATGAAGGGCGAAGCCAATTTCTGGTGGGAAGCCAATCAGAATAGGGCTGGGGATGGTGTGGTGCCCTGGACAAAATTTAAGGAAATATTCGACGAGAATTATTTCCCGAAAAGTATGAAAAGTAGGATGGAGGTAAGGTTTCTAGAACTGAAACAGGAGAACATGTCGGTACCGGAGTACGCGGCAAAATTTGATGAGCTGGCCAGGTTCGCTCCACATCAGGTAGACACGGAGGAACGCAAGGCCAGGAGGTTCGAGAATGGATTGAGACCTTGGATATTCAACAAGGTAGCAGTACTGCAGATTGATTCATTCGCAACTTTGTTGGAGAAGTCAATCATTGCTGAAGGTGGAAGCGACGCGTTGACCAAGTTTAACCAGGAGAGAAACAAGAAGAAAAATGAAGGGGGAAGCAAGAACAGTAACAGTGGAGGCAATAATAATAATAACAGTAATAAGCGTAAATGGGACAACAACAGTAACGACAAGAGCTCGGGGAATCAACAAGGAAGTGTTCAGAAAAAGCCAGCATGCAATATATGTGGGAAGAACCACTTCGGGGAGTGCAGGAAAGGGAAGAATACATGTTACAATTGTGGTCAGGTGGGACATATTTCTCCAAATTGTCCCCTCCCAAAGAAAGGGAGATGCTTTTCTTGCGGAGCATCTGACCACCTGATAAAGGATTGCCCCAAGAAGAAGAATGACGGGGGTAGCGGCTACAAGGGCAATAACAGCAGATTGGCTATCGGGGGACCGGTACCACAGAACAAGCCGACAGCCCGGACGTTCAACATGACGGTGCAAGATGCAGTGGGGTCAAAAGACGTGGTGTCAGGTATTATTCCGATCAATAATATAAATGCATATGTATTGTTTGATTCGGGTGCTACCTGTTCATTTGTGTCTGATGATTTCGCTAGACGATTAGAGTTGCCTAGGGACAAACTAGAAAACTCAATGAACATAGAAGTTGCTAATAAAGAAGTGATTCCGGTAGAGTACATACATAGAAATTGTTGTGCTGAAATCAGGGGTCAGAAATTAAATGTGAATCTAATTCCAATACGTCTGGGGGAATTTGATGTAATACTTGGGATGGATTGGTTGTTTAACCACGGGGCGATAATTGATTGTCAGAAGAAGTGCATACACCTTAAGACACCAAATAAGTCTAAGGTCGTATTTTATGGCAGCAAATCGTCAAGACAGTCTTCTTGTCTGACGATGATGCAAGCCAAGAAACTATTGAAGAAAGGTTGTGTAGGGTATTTGGCTCATGTGGTTGATACACAAGTGGTGAGTCCCGAGATGGAGCAAATACCAGTAGTTAGGGAGTTTATGGATGTTTTTCCAGATGTACTGCCGGGTTTACCGCCGGACAGGGAGATAGAATTTGTGATTGATTTAGTACCGGGAACAGCATCGATATCGAAAGCACCATATAGGATGGCTCCGGTAGAACTAAAGGAATTGATGGTGCAATTGCAGGAGTTGTTAGACAATAAGTACATTCAGCCAAGTGTTTCTCCATGGGGAGCACCGGTGCTGTTTGTAAAGAAGAAGGATGGATCGATGAGATTGTGTATGGATTATAGAGAGCTGAATAAGGTGACAATTAAGAACAAGTACCTGTTACCACGAATTGACGATCTTTTCGATCAATTGAAAGGGGCGAATTACTTTTCAAAGATTGACTTAAGGACTGGTTATCATCAGTTGAAAGTCAGGAAGGAGGATATACCCAAGACGGCATTCAGAACTCGATATGGGCATTATGAGTTTCTGGTGATGTCGTTTGGACTAACGAATGCGCCAGCCGCATTTATGGACATGATGAACAGAATATTCAAGCAATACTTGGATAAATTTGTAGTCGTGTTCATTGACGATATTCTGGTGTATTCCAAAACGGAGGAGGAGCATGCTGAACACCTAAGATTGGTATTGGAGATTTTACGGAAGGAGCGGTTGTACGCTAAGTTTTCAAAGTGTGAATTCTGGTTGGAGAGAGTTCAATTTTTAGGTCATGTTATTGACAAGGAGGGAGTTTCGGTTGATCCGGCAAAGGTTGAATCGGTAATGAATTGGGAACAACCAAGGACGCCGACAGAAGTAAGAAGTTTCTTAGGGTTAGCGGGTTACTATCGGAGGTTCATTCAAGACTTCTCAAAGATAGCAACACCGTTGACCAACTTAACAAGAAAGACGGTAAAATACGCGTGGACGGAGAAGTGTGAGGAAAGTTTTCAGGAGTTAAAGAAAAGGCTTAGTGAAGCACCTGTATTGACCTTACCAGACGATACAGGAGGTTTTACGGTCTACAGTGATGCATCGCACAAGGGGCTTGGCTGTGTGCTTATGCAAAACGGCAAAGTCGTTGCGTATGCGTCCAGACAATTAAAAGATTATGAGAAGGGATATCCTACCCACGACTTGGAGCTGGCAGCGGTAGTGTTTGCCCTTAAAATTTGGAGACATTATCTGTACGGAGAAAAATGTGAGATATTCACAGACCATAAGAGTCTGAAGTATATCTTCACACAGAAGGAGCTGAATATGAGGCAACGGAGATGGTTGGAATTGATCAAAGATTATGATTGTGAAATTCTATATCATCCCGGCAAGGCCAACGTAGTAGCGGATGCTCTGAGTAGAAAGAGCAGGGAGAAATTGTTCATATTGACAGATCAAGAACAATTGGTTCAAGAGATGGCTCGAATGGAGTTGGAAGTGAGAAGTCCAAACGAGTCAATAGAAGTCGAGGTGAGCCCAACCTTGTTAGATAGGGTGAAAGAGGCTCAAGACAAAGATGAGGAATGTGACAGAATCCGGAAGAGGATGCCCGATGGAGAAGAGGTCAAGTTTAAAATTGATAGCATGGGATTGCTGAGATTTGAAAATCGTGTTTGGGTACCGCTAGTGCCTGAATTACGAGAGGAAATTTTGCAAGAGGCCCACAGTACGAGATACTCGATACATCCGGGGAGTACGAAGATGTATCAAGATCTACGTCAGCATTTTTGGTGGCCGAATTTAAAGAGGGAGGTTGCAGAATGTGTCAGACGATGCCTAACTTGTCAAAGGGTAAAGGCCGAACATCAGAGACCAAGTGGATTGTTACAGCCGTTAGAAATTCCTGAGTGGAAATGGGAGCATATCACAATGGATTTTGTGGTAGGACTTCCAGCAACACAGAAGGGATATGACGCAATTTGGGTGATTGTGGATCGACTAACAAAGTCAGCGCACTTTTTGCCGATCAAGATTAGGTTCAGTTTGGATCAGTTGGCCAAATTGTACCTCAAAGAGATAGTTTCAAGACATGGGGTGCCGGTATCGATTGTGTCAGACAGAGATCCGCGCTTCACGTCAAAATTTTGGAGAAGTCTTCAGGAGAGATTGGGGACACAGTTGAGAATGAGTACAGCGTATCATCCGCAGACTGATGGGCAAAGTGAGAGAACAATTCAGACATTGGAAGATATGCTCAGAGCCTGCGTGATGGATTTCAAGGGCAGTTGGGAAATCCATCTACCACTAGTTGAGTTTGCATATAATAACAGTTATCATGCGAGCATAGGAATGCCGCCTTACGAAGCTTTATATGGCAGAAAATGCAGAACACCTCTATGTTGGGATGAGGTAGGAGAACGCCGACTGTTGGGGCCAGAATTGGTTCAACAGACGGTAGAAATTATCAAGGTAATAAGAGCTCGGCTAGTAGCAGCTCAAGACCGTCAAAAGAAATACGCCGATTTACATCGACAGAAATGAGACTTCGAGGTGGGGAGTTTTGTGTTCATTAAGGTATCTCCCTGGAAAGGGAAGATCAGGTTTGGAAAGAAGGGGAAATTGAGTCCAAGGTTCATAGGACCGTTCGAAATATTGAGAAGAGTGGGTGAAGTAGCATACGAGGTAGCTTTACCTCCTGAATTGGAACATATTCACAATGTGTTTCACGTGTCGGTATTGCGGTCATACAAACCAGACTACAAGCACGTTATCTCCTATGAACCAATTCAAGTCGGAAAGGACTTATCATATGAAGAAGTTCCTGTTCAGATACTCGATAGGAAGGAACAGAAACTGAGAAATAAGATAATTCATTCTGTCAAAGTACTTTGGAGGAATCACGCCATTGAAGAAGCTACGTGGGAATTAGAGGAGGAAATAAGGACAAATTACCCGTTTTTATTTGAGTAACCTTATTTTACAATTCCGAGGACGGAATTTTTATAAGGAGGGGAGAATGTAATGTCCTAGAATTTCCACGTCTTTATTAATTAAATTATTAATTTAATTTCCAACGAGTTAGTTTTACGAGATTATTTAAATCTTTTTATGTGATTAATTAATTATGTGATGAAATAATTATGTAATTAATTACTAAAATTAATTAAAGGGGGTCACTAATATGTTATTAAATTAGTGAACAAACCCTAAAGTTTTAATATCAAAATAATTGATAAGTTTCCTATTAATTAAATATAATAAATTAATTAATATGATTATTAATTAATGTAGATAATGTGAAATATAAATAATAATATTTATTAGTCCATTTAGTAATTTAATACTTATGGGTTAGAATATTTAATTATTTATTCAATGTAATTATTTATTTAATCATGGATTGAATAATTAATGTATAAATTATTAAATTAGCCCAACATGGGTCAATTAGTAGCCCAAGTGTAGAATAATAAAATTTGACAATTTAGTAGCCCAAACAATTTAATAGAAGCCCAATTGGTATTTTAAATTAAAGCCCAATGATTGGCCCACTTGGAAAATACTTAAATTAACTATTAATTGTTTAAAAAGTAAAAAGTGACACTTAATTTGGGACAAAAGAAGGGAGATCAGCCGACCATGCATGAATGAGAGAGAAAAAGTGAGGTTTTGTTTTATTTTATTTTTCATTTAATTAAATAATGGTTGCTTGTTTTATTTTTTTTAAGTACATAAACCATGCCTCTTTTCACCAACTATGTATGGCTAGCTTTCTTGTGTAAGTATCCTTGCTCTCTCATTATGGAAATTTGATAGATATAGATTTTATATCTATGCCCATTGTAAGTATACTTACAATTTAGTAGATTTTGAAAATCATTTCTCATATTTTATTTTCAAACAAAAGAGAGAGCTAGAGAGCATTTGAGAGTGAGAAAATAGTGAGATCAAAATACTAAGAGAGGAGAAGGAGTTCTTGGTGCATGTCATCTTCATTCATCACCTACTTTGGAAGAAAAAGAAAGATAGCCATTAAATCAAGGTAATGATTATTCTAAATCAAAGTTTTGTTTTTAAATTAAATAAATCATCATGTTAGTATAAACATGTTAATATAATTATTAATGTGTAGTTGTAATATTTATGTCATGTTTGAGTTTAATATGTTTGGTTTGTGTTTTGGTATATTTTATATGCTAAAATATGTATTTAATAGTGTGTAAACAAGTTTTGGAATTTATGTCCAAAAATATTTTTATAAAACTTAGGTTTGATGTTCTAATATTATAGAACATTAAATCATGAGAAAAACAAAGTTTGAATCACTCAAAATGGAGTTGTACACAAAAAGTTATGATTTATAGTAGTTTATGTGATGTAAAATTTTTTATAAAAAAATATGTCATTAAATCATGAAAAATTAAATTTTTCATGTTATAAATTAATATAAGGTGATTGGTAATTTTTTTGGATTTTTATTGTAAAGTTAAAGATTTATTAAAGGTATAATTTTTGTTAAAAATGCACTGTTCACATTCTGCTAGAAGGAGAAAAAAAAAAGGAACAGTCCGCGCAATGCGCGCGAGGCGTTAGGCTGGCAAAACGCGGAGCCAAACGACGTCGTTTGGCGTCTGTGAAGAATTCACTCCGCGCAATGCGCGGAAGCCGTTTACGGCTTCTCAAAACGGCACCGTTTTGGGTCGTTGTTACTGAAGGCGAGCGCCGGTTTTCTGCGAAATTACCAGTTTGCCCCTCCGTGTTTTTTTCTTGGCAGAATTACCATTCTGCCCTCGGTCCGGTTTTTCAACTTATTTACGAAAATGCCATTCGGGTTAATTTTAATTAATTTAAATATTTGAAAATTAATTTAAAATTATAACAAAAATAATAATAATACAAAAATAATATTGGGGAGGATGTTTTTCAATAAGTTTAATATTTAAATATTTTAAATATTAATCTAGTTGGCTAATCATGGTTAAGTTAAATAAATTTATTATTTATTATTTTAAATGTTAATAATAAATAAAGATGATAAATTAGCAATTATTATTTAATGCCTATTAAATAATACTTAAAGAGAGATAAAATTTATAAATGAATTATTTATTATTTAAATATTATTAAATAATAAATAAGGATAATTAAGCAATTAATTATTATTTAATTAACATTAAATAACGATTAATGGAAATTAAGTTATTAGAGTAATAATTTATTATTTAATTTAAATAATAAATAAGAATGATTTGATTATTATTTAACCTTAAATAATAATTAAAATTAATTAAACAATTAATTATTATTTAATTGACATTAAATAATAATTAAAGAGGATTAAGATTAGTAAACTATTATTTAATTTCCTTAATTAAATAATAAGTAAGGTTAATTACTTGGTTAATTATTGGTTGATTAACATTAAATTAAAGAAGGTTAAAATTAAGTTAATAATTATTTATTATTTAATAATAAGTATGTACAATTAGTTATTATTTATAATAACTAGAGTTAATTAATTAGTTTCTATTTAATCAATATTAAATAGTAATTAAAAAGAGATTGAGTTAATAAAATAAATTGAATTTAATTAAACAATTATAATAAGTTGTTTAATAAGTGTCCAACACTTAAGAAAAATATTTTCTAACTTATTAAATTATTAACCTAAAATGATTAAGTGTCTATAAGGTTAATAATATTGTTTTGACTAATGTAAATTATGTGTTAGTACTTATGTGTGGTAAATAAGTTCGTTATTAAGCGTATAGTTATGCAAATACGCCGTACTAATTATTAGACCAACTTTATTAATGTTAGGTCTTTCAAAGCAAGTTAGTTAAAGCTAGACAATTATTGTAGCTGAGCAAACAGGCAAGTTCTCTAACCCTACTCAATTATTATCATTGAACAAGTTTCCATACTTGTATTTATTGTTAAAGCTTGAAGTGGTTTAATTATTTAAAATTATTCCACATCCATATTGTTTATACAATCGCACTTAGTGCATTTGAAGCTTGTTAGTTCTTGATTCATGAACTGTATTAAAAATGTCTGAAGCTAATAGTTCAGCTAGACATTGCGTTTCTAAATTCAATAACTTGAATACTTTTAAAAGCTTATCCAAACCATTGTTGGGTGCGGATTTCTTATATTAAGTCTGAGAATTGAACAACCCTGAATTAGGGGATTTTGTGTCGGAAAACCGACTTTGGGCGCCAGTGACTAAATGTAATGCATATACAGCGGGTTGAATAGGCTGATCCCCTTGAAAACCAAACAACTCAAAGGGTCAGAGGAAACTCTATTATACCCTAGTTAGTTCAGGGTCCTTAGTGACCACTCAGCATTTTAAGATTCAAATATTCTGTTTATTAAAATTTGAATCCTGTTTCATTCACAATTGTTATATCTATTGTTGAACCATTGATGATCTTTCCCATTCATTCATGATATATTAAATCTATATGATTGTTATAAACTTGCTGAGCAAACTAGTTGCTCATTCTTGCTATATCATGAACCATTTTTCAGATAATCCTGATTGCTCCAGGAAGGATAAGGGAAAAGGAAAGGCCAAAGCTTAAGTAGCTTATGCATGCTAGTTAGATCTTTATTTATGTATTTACGGTTGTTAAACCTTTTGTAATTCCTTATGATAGGAACTGTTTTTATGTTAAGGTTGATAGACCCTGGTATTGTAACCTTTTGAAGGGAACCAATATGTATTATTCCGCGATATTTAAATGCAATGTATGTATTTAATTGTTAGTAATGTGTTGAATAGTGAGAACCAAACTCGAGGTTATGGAACCCGAATTTGGGGTCGTCACAATGCGTGCCGCACGCCACTTACCTACCACACGCATAGTACCTTCTTTTCTCCCATAAATAGCTTACTCAGCTGAATATAAAAAGCACAACTAAAACATAAAAAAAAAATTACAAGTATTTTGTGAGTTTTCTTTAAGAATAGTAAGGTTATCTTGAGTGTTTGTAAACTAAAAGTAGTGCATAAAATTTTCAAGTAAGTATTTTATTAAAGAGTAGTAATTGCACAAATACCTGTTTTACACGGTATTCACAAATCTTCCTTTATAAGACTCTTTTTTAAGAAGATTTATTTTAAAAAGCTTTCTTTGAAATATTTATTTTGAAATATTATTTCAAAAATTATTTTTGAAGTTTTTATTTTACACTACAAAAATTTATATTATATAAATAATTATGATAGTTCATAATATATGAGTTATCATACATCTTAAAATTTATATGTAGTAATTACTAATTATATTATAAATATATAGGTTGATCAACCTCATTTTTATCAATATATAGTCACGTGATAAGGTAAGGAATATCATTTTATTTTATTATTTGTAAGGAATATCATCTTCTTTCATCTTCTATTATTTATAGTTACTACAGTAAGGGATACCATCTTTTTCATCTTCCATCATTCAAACTTACTACATTAAGAGATATTATTATTTCTTTTATATTCTTAAACTTACTATGGTAAGTATTGTTCGGTAAAATTTCTGAAATGATTATCATTTTCTTATTAGTATGCGCTTCATCTAATATCATTTCAATTGAACCTTCCTATTTTTCTAAACCTTTCTATTGAACTGTAACCGTTATTCTGAACTATGGATCTTGAATATCATTTTTGAATTTCACTCCACATCATGTTGACAATTTGGACATTACTTGAATCTGCATAAAGTAAAATTATAAGCTTCCGGTATTTATTGTTTATCCTATTTTCTCTGTTCATCATTTATATCACTGTTGTTATTCTAATAATCATAATCAAGTTGTTGTCGATATCTGTGACCCAGGGCACAGATAATAGGATAAATGCGATATAATAGTGGTGTGTCTTTTATGGCATGCGTGGTAAAAGTTCTCTTTGGCCTGGGGCAAAGAAGAACTGTTGTTTGGTATGGTTATGACCAAAGGCTAAAGACTGGTATGATCATGACCGTTGGTGTTATATTTAAATATCTTTGGCTGTAGTGTAAAGATGAACTGTTGACTTGCATGATTATGACCAGGAACTGTGAATTTGTATTATCATGGTCAGTGGTATTTCAGATGATAAAAGTTAATGATGTTTTTCTTAAAAAGATAAGCGAGTGGACATCATGGTCCATATGATTTTCCTAATGGTTGTTATTCTATTGCAGTTGTTGATCTGAACTTTGTTTAAGAACTTAACTGCAGTTGTTGAATTAAAACTTGCTATTTAAATTATTCTATCAAGAACTCAACTGTTGAAGACTGACGATAATTTATTTGTCATTATCTTAGTCACGATATTCTTTACTGGGTTATTTGAGCTCACCCTTTCCTTTTGTTCTATTATTTTTCAACAGGAGATGAGAAAGTAGCTGGGTCTAGTCGGGGGAAGGAGTGAAGGTTCGAGTTGTAGCTGTATTAGTCTTCATAAGTTATAAAATAGTGTGACAATAATAATGAAGACTTAGTTGTGTATTATTTGAATACTGTGTTGTGGCACGTTGTACGTTATATTGTAATAGTTATGTATTTTGACAACTCAAGTTTGGGCTATGTGGGCCCAGATTTGGGGGTGTCACAGTTGGTATTAGAGCTTAGGAATGTGGTCTTTAGTGAAGATCTGGGGTTATAATTAGGAGGGGAGAGATGAATAGAATCAGTCACTAGTATGTCTTACCTAAATTGGTTTTTGTTATCTAATGAGTCGATTTGAATATAGTGACATGAAGTGATGAGTCAATTTGTTTAACTAACATTTATTTTGTGACCACAGTTAAGTATGACGTCTAAAAATCAGGAAGTTAACTATGGAATGCCCGAAGTTAATGTAGCTGAAAAATCAAGACGCCACAAACAATCCTCCTGCCAACTCAGGAAATAATGTTCCTGATAACATGATGAACGATGGATTCTTTAGGAACTTCATACAGTTCATGCAGAATCAAGCCAGAGGAAATTCAGTCAACAGTAATGGTAGAAACGCTGATAATTGAAGGATTGTCACCATTAAGCAATTTAAAGAGTTGGGACCACCTGAGTTTTTCGGAAAACCTAACCCACTCAAAGCAGAGGAGTGGTTGAAGCAGACGACAAAAATATTTGATGTCCTGCGATGTGTAGATAATAAGAAGGTGTCATTCACCACTTTTATGTTACGTGGTGAGGCGGACCATTGGTGGGAATCGATAAAATGTATCCACCCTTCAGCACTCGAGATGTCTTGGATAGAATTTCAAGAGCTATTTAACGAAAAGTATTTTCCAAAAAGCATCCGCCATATGAAAAAGGTATAATTCATTAAGCTGGAGCAGGAAAACATGACAGTTTCTCAATATGAAGCTAAGTTTGCCGAGTTATCTCGTTTCGTGACCCATTTAGTGGATGACGAAGCACGAATGAGTCGTATATTTTTGTGAGATTTGAGACTCAAAATTCACCATCACCTTAGCTCTCATAAATTTTGTTTGTATTCAGATGTTGTAAATAGGGCTCAAAAGGTGGAACAGGAAAATGAAATATTTCAGCCGAGACTCAATGACCAGCATAGAGAGAGAGAAACGACAACAACCACATGAATGAGAACCATAGAGGAGGTAACCAGCACTTTGGCGGTAATCCCGCATCGAATAACAGTAGAGGGGAATCCAGTGGAAACAACTTTAAGAGAAAGAGATTCCATAATGATTACAGAAAGGGCACCGGCACCAGTACCAGCACCAACACCAGTTTTAAGGGGAGGAGATCGACCACTAGTGAGATGCTATAGGTGTGGTCAGGAGGGTCACATTAGCCTAAACTGTACTCAGCAGACCAAGTTGTGCTACAGTTATGGGAATGAGGGTCATGTTGCTCGATTATGTCTTGTTACAAAATCAAGTCCAGCTGCAATGATGATACCAAAGGCTAACGCGGATAAGGGAAAATCTGTAGTTCAAGGGAGAGCTTTTGTTGTGACATCTAAAATGGCACGAAACTCGAACAAGGTGATAACCGGTAAGCTATTCATAAATTCTCGTGAAGTCTATGCCCTGTTAGATACTAGTTCTACCCATTCTTTTATCTCAACTACGTGTGCTCAACGATTAAACTTAACTCGTGAAAATTTGAACTTTGACTTATCAGTTGAAACCCTATTAAGAGAAATAACCATTATATCTATTGTATATAAATCTTGCCTAGTTCAAATCAACAACCTCACATTACCCATTGACCTTATTTCTTTAGAAATGCATGAATTTAATGTGATTTTAGGAATTGATTGGTTGACTACCTATCATGCTAAAATTGATTGCTTTCATAATATTATTAGTTTTCATATTCCTAATCAACCTATCATGTAAATTCAAGCAACTAAATCACTGAAATTTATAACTGTTATTTCTAGCCATAAAGTCATTCATTTATTAAAAAATGGATGTCAAGCCTTTTTAGCTCATGTCACTGATTTGAACAAAAACATGTCAAACTTGAATGATATTCCCATTTTTAATAAGTTTTCTAACGTTTTTCCTGAGGAACTTCCTGGCTTACCCCTAAACCGTGAAATTGAATTCTGTATTGATCTTGAACCCGATACTAAGCCCATTTTCAAGGCCTTATACCAAATGGATCCCATTAAACTTCAAGAATTAAAAGTTCAACTACAAGAATTGTTGGATACTGGTTTCATTCGTCCAAGTGCATCACCTTGGGGTGCTCCTGTTCTAGTTGTGAAGAAGAAAGATGGGACTATGAGGTTGTGCATTGACTACAGAGAATTGAATCATGTTACCATAAAAAATAGGTACCTGTTAACTCGGATTTATGATATGTTTGATCAATTGTAGGGTGCTCAACATTTCTCAAAGATTGATCTTCGTTCTGGATATCATCAGTTAAAGGTTAAAGTTGAGGACATTTCAAAGACTTCTTTCAGAACTCGTTATGGGTATTATGAGTTCTTAGTCATGCCTTTTGGACTAACCAATGCTCCTATAACTTTCATGGACATGATAAACCGAATATTCAAAGAATATTTGGATCATTTTGTTGTTGTCTTTATTGATGACATCCTCATATACTTCAAGAGTCGTGAGGATCATGAACTACACCTGAGATTAATACTCCAAAAGCTTCGTGAGAACAAATTATATACCAAGTTGAAAAAATGTGAGTTCTGGCTTGAGAAAGTCACATTCCTTGGGCATGTGATTTCTAGTCAAGGAATATCGGTTGACCCTACGAAGATTGGAGTAATACTAAATTGGGAACAACCCAAGACAGTAACGGAAGTCCAAAGTTTTCTGGGCCTAGTTGTTTATTATCGGAGATTCGTAGAAGGATTTTCTCGAATTGCCACTCTATTAACTCAGCTTACTCGGAAAAGCACCAAATTTCTATGAAGCGAGGAATGCGAGAAAAGTTTCCAAGAACTCAAGAGGAGACCTGTTTCAGCTCCTATTCTGACCATACCATCAGGATCGAGAGAATTTGTTATCTACAACGATGCTTCAGGAAAATGTCTAGGTTACGTTCTTATACAACATGGAAAGGTTATAGCCTTTGCCTTTCGACAACTCAAAGGTTATGAGAAAAATTACCCTACTCATGATCTAGAGTTGGCAATGGTCATTTTCACATTGAAGATCTGGAGACACTACTTGTACGGAGAGAAAGTGAATATCTATACAGATCATAAGAGTCTCAAGTATTTCTTCACTCAGAAGGAACTTAACATGCGACAGCGACGTTGGCTTGAGCTGTTAAAGGATTACGATCACATCATCCAGTATCACCCGGGAAAGGCAAACGTTGTAGTTGATGCTTTGAGCAGAAAATCTTATACGAGTACAAGTGCACTGCTGACAACACAAAAGCGCATTTTGTATGATTTATAAAATATGGAGATAGAGTTAAAGACACTAGAGACCTACTTGAAGATTGCGCACGTGCGAGTAGAACCGGCTTTAATCAATAAAATTAAAGCTTCTCAAGCTACTAATCCGGAACTGATGAACATGATGAAGAAAGTACAAGAAGGTGCTATTTTTGAAGTAAGAATCGACGAGCAAGGAATACTTCGAGTCAACTCTCGATTTTGTGTTCCTAACGATCCTGAATTGAAGCATAAAATTATGATAGAGACACACAACACGCCATTTACAATCCACCCAAGAAGTACCAAAATGTATCATGACCTTCGACATACATTTTGATGGAACAATATGAAGAGGGAGATTGCAGAGTTTATCTCAGGGTGCTTAACTTGTCAACGTGTCAAGGCAGAGCATCAAGTGCCTAAAGGTCCATTGCAATCACTCAAAATTCCCGAATGGAAATGGGAACACATCAATATGGACTTCATGATGGGTTTTCTCAAAGTTTCTCAAGGTTTAAATGCAATTTAGGTCATCATTGATAGATTAACCAAATCCACGCATTTTTTTCCTATGCGAGAAAACTTTTCACTTGAGCGTCTTGTCGGTATATACATGAATAAGATTGTGAGATTGCGAGATTACATGGCATGCCAGTTTCCATAGTTTTTAATCGAGGTCCTAGATTTACTTCACGCTTTTAGATCAGTCTACAAAAAGTTATGGGCACTGAACTACGTTTTAGTTCTGCATACCATCCTCAAACTGACGAAGAATCGGAAAAGACAATCCAGACCCTTGAAGATCTTTTGAGACTTTGCGTACTAGACTTCAAAGGAAGTTGGGATAAGTACTTACCATTGGTTGAATTTTTCTACAACAACAGTTACTAAGCAAGCATAGGCATGGCTCCATTCTAGGGTTTGTATGGACGCATGTGTCGCTCTCTAGTATGTTGGAATGAGGTAGGAAAAGCAAAACTTTTGGGACCTGAGTTGGTACGCTTGACAATAGAAAAGATTCAAATGATCCGACAACAAATATAAACTGCACAAGAACGACAAAAGAGTTATGTTGATCTTCATTAAAGGAACGAAAGTTTCAACATCGAAGACCATGTATTTTTACGTGTTTCCCTATGGAAAGGAGTTACGAGATTCAAAAAGAGAGAAAAGCTCAACTCTCAATTTATTAGCCCATGTGAAATCCTCGATCGAGTAGGAACCGTAGCCTACAGACTAGCTTTATCGCCAAGTATGTTCCGCATCCATAACGTTTTTTACATATCTATGTTATGTAAATATGTGAAGGACCCAAACCACGTCATTGAGTTAGAACCGGATGTTATAGAAGAGGATTTAACGTACGAGGAGGTACCTGTTAAGATCCTAGATAAGAAGGAGCAGATCCTACACTCAAAGTTTATACCTCAAGTCAAGGTTTTATGGAGGAACCAAGATATTGAGAAAATGACCTGGGAGTTAGAATCTGAGATGAAATCTAAGTATCCTTATCTCTTCGAAATGCCAGGTACGTTAATTTCGGGGACGAAATTTCATAAGGAGGGGAGGTTGTAAGGCCTCGAATTTTATGAAATACAAAAATTTAATTTTTCTTCATATATATTTTTCCTGAAACAGTATGCGGTTAAATTGATAAAGTTAGAAGTTAAGGATGTTATGTATAAATTTTATTTTGTCGGACAATATTCATTTTGTCGGGGAATATTCGTTTTGTCGGAAAATATTCGGGTCCTACAACAGCGCCGAAATAACTGATCATTGGTGGACCCCACAACAGAATATTTGTCGGATATAGAAAACGACATAAGTAACATTTTTAAATAAAAATAGTCAACGGTGTTATCACTTTTAACTATTAAAATACCCGGTGATAAAAAAATAGTATCAGACGGTGTTTTATGGTAATTCACTGTAGCACACGATATTTTACAGTAGCATACGGTATTGCACAATGTCTCATATTATTGATTTGATAACGAGGTTATTGCACAATATTCATTAGTAATTGTTGTTACACATTATTTTGTATTATTGATTCAATAATTGTTATTGCACTGTATTTTAAAATTGTTGAACCTAATAATTATCACAGTAGCAAATATACAGTAAATTATATTATTAAATTAATAATTATTAGTAAAATATTTCTTACATTATTGTTGAATTATTGTTGTAGAATTATTTTATTATATATGTTGGACCCACAGGAAGAAATAAATAGATAAAAGATATATATATATATATATATATATATATATATATATATATATATATATATATATATATATTGTTCTGAATAGTAGACATGTGGGCCCTCTGTGGGGGGGGGGGGGGCACATGAGGAATGTGCATGTAAATCGAATTGCTGGGAAAGTTTGGTAGTAGTGGCTGCTGCTGCTGCCTTTGATGAATTCGCAGCTCTTGCGTGTCGCACGCCACTTACCTACCACATGTATAGTACCTTATTTTCTCCTATAAATAGCTTACTCAGTTGAATAGAAAAATCACAACTAAAACATAAAAAAAATTTACAAGTATTTTGTGAGTTTTCTCTGAGAATAGTAAGGTTATTTTGAGTATTCGTAAACCAAAAAGGGTGCAGAAAATTTTCAAGTAAGTATTTTATTAAAGAGTTGTAATTTCACAAATAACTATTTCACACGGTATTCACAAATCTTCCTTTATAAGACTCTTTTTTAAAAAGATTTATTTTAAAAAGCTTTCTGTAAAAGATTTATTTTGAAATGTTATTTCAAAAATTATTTTTGAGGTTATTATTTTACACTACAAAATTTTATATTATATAAATAATTTTGATAGTTCATAATATATGAGTTATCATAGACCTTGAAATTTATATGTGGTAATTACTAATTATATTATAAATATATAGGTTGATTAACCTCATTTTTATCAATATTTAGTCACGTGATAAGGTAAGGAATGTCATTTTCTTTTATTACTTGTAAGGAATATCATCTTCTTTCATCTTTTATTATTTATACTTACTACGATAAGGGATACCATCTTTTTCATCTTTCATTATTCAAACTTACAACGGTAAGATATATTATTTCTTTTATATTCTTAAA
The DNA here is from genome assembly GCA_947179155.2 of Hedera helix. Lineage (NCBI taxonomy): Eukaryota > Viridiplantae > Streptophyta > Magnoliopsida > Apiales > Araliaceae > Hedera > Hedera helix. Next base: position 27,821,953 of record OX359278.1, read on the forward strand.
CTTACTATGGTAAGTATTGTTCGGTAAAACTTCTAAAACGATTATAATTTTCTTAATAGTCTGCGCTTTATCTAATATCATTTCAATTGAACCTTCCTATTTTTCTGAACCTTTCTATTGAGCTGTAACCATTATTCTGAACTATGGATCTTGAATATTATTTTTGAATTTCACTCCACATCATGTTGACAATTTGAACATTATTTAAATATGCACAAAGTAAAATTATAAACTTTCGATATTTATTGTTTATCCTGTTTCCTTTGTTAATCATTTATATCACTGTTGTTATTCTAATAATCATAATCAAGTTGTTGTGGATATTTGTGGCTTGAGACACAGATAATAGGATAAAGGCGATATAATGGTGGTGTGTCTTTTATGGCACATGGTGAAAGTTCTCTTTGGCCTGGGGCAAAGAAGAATTGTTGTTTGGTATGATTGTGACCGAAGGTTGAAGACTGGTATGATCATGACCGTTGGTGTTATATTTAAATATCTTTGGCTGTAGTGTAAAGATGAACTGTTGACTTGCATGATTATGACCAGGAACTGTGAATTTGTATTATCATAATCAGTGGTATTTTAGATTATAAAAGTTGATGATGTTTTTCTTAAAAAGAGAAACGAGTGGACATCATGGTCCATATGATTTTCCTAATGGTTGTTATTCTGTTGTAGTCGTTGATCTGAACTTTATTTAAGAACTTAACAGTTGTTGAATTAAAACTTGATGTTTAATTTTTTTTTTTTATCAAGAACTCAACTGTTGAAGGCAAACGATAATTTATTTGTCATTATCTTAGTCACAATATTCTTTACTGGGCTATTTTAGCTCACCTTTTCCTTTTGTTCCATTGTTTTTCAACAGGAGATGAAAGAGTAGCTGGGTCTAGTCGGGTGATGAAGTGAAGGTTTGAGTTGTAGTTGTATTAGTCTTCATAAGCTGTAAAATAGTGTGATAATAATAATGAAGATTTAGTTGTGTATTATTTGAATACTGTATTGTGGTACGTTGTACGTTGTATTATAATAGTTGTTGTGTATTTTGACAACTCAAGTTTGAGTTGTGTGGGCCCAGATTTTGGGGTGTCACAATAAAGGGTTCAATATTAGTTAATCATAAGGGGTTTAATATTGCTTAACCAATACTTAACTTTTGAATATATAACGTTATCAATAATTCATTACCATGTTTTGCATCATTATACAATTACGATTACTATGAAAATAAGAATGTAAGAGTCACGAAATAATTAAAAGAAATAAAATCAATGAAAACATAATAATAAATTTCTTATAAATAATTGTGAAAAATTCATCAATTTTACAAAATAATTTTATTGGGTTTGTTCATCGTTAATTTATGACATACTAAATTATAAATACAATTTCATATGTTTACCTAAATAATAAATTTATTTTTATTTTTCTTTATAAATATTTAGAAATATGAACTAAAATATTAATTGAAAAAGAAAAACAAACATTAAAATATAAAAGAAAATATAAAACATTCGTCTACTACCATATATTAAATCAATACTAATAGTATGTAACACATCTTCTTCAGAAACCCTTAAAGGAGCAACCGCGAATATAGTGGAGAAAGCGATCGATGATCGACGAATATGATCAACACTAATTGAGAAAGCCATGGAAACCTAGAAGCCCTTAAAAGGCATTAGGACCCAAAAATCCCCTTAAATCGTTGAATCAGTTTAGAAACATGGTATTCTACTTTCTCTATATATTGAAATTTTGGTGTTATACTTGTTGGTGGTATGACTCGGTGAACCCAGTCATTAAATTGATCAATTCTATATAACCTCTGTGTTTTGTAACTATGTTGAATCCGAATTTTATAACTGGCTGGGATTTAAGATATATGCATAACAGGAGTTAATTTCGTTGAGACGATTTGTAAGAGTGGTGGGAAATCATATTTTACTGATCTGGAAGTAATTAATTTTTGTAAACTGCATTTTGGATATTTGTTACTTGTTATGTTTTTGAATTAGTGACTAATTGTTAGTATATGCCCAATTACATGATGCTTTATTACTTTCACATACATACATATCTGTAACTTTCATTCTATTTGTTTTTCAATCAGCAACAACAAGTAAATTACTTACCAATACCAATACTATAGAGGTTTCACACACACACACACACACACACACACACACACACACATATATATATATATATATATATATATATATATATATATATATATATATATATCTACAACTGCTACATTAGAGGTTTCCTGTTGATATTCTGTTAGGATCATAGGTCATAACTTTGATACCATTCTGTAAAGAAGACTGGGGAGACACTAGAACAGCAGCGTGAGACTGTGTTAAATCACATTTTACCTTAACAAAATATGTTTATGTTCCCTATTAATATCCATGAATCACCTTCTCTGAACTCTAATTGAGAAGAGCCATTTAATGAATTCAGGCTAGCATATGACAAATGTGAGGCATGTTAGGTAATTGGCAGGTGAGGGATCCACTGCAGGAGACATTTTATTGTAAAAATGCAAAGGATTTACTGGAATGAGCAACCATATTTCTACCACCAAACCATTCCATGCATTTTTGATAATTTACTATTGTATGGTTAAAGTTGTCAAGGGTTAATATTCATCTACATTAGTTAAATGAGTTACAAATCTTCGTATATCAGTTGTCATATGTATATGTATTGATAATTGATGGCAACAGTTTCTGCTATGATTGAACAAATATTTGCAACTCAGTAGAGCTTGTAACTTTTAATTCTTACAGATAAAGTTGGATGATTTTTGTTCGATACTCTTTATTCTTGGACATGAAGTTGTATGTCTTAAATATTTGTACTTCTTGCCTTGTGATATACATATTCCTGATCTTGTTCATTGAGACTGCACGTTAAACTGCCTCTGTTATTCCTCTCATTGAGACTGCACATTAAACTTATTATTCTCATCTACCTAAATTGAGACTGTAGGTTGAACATAATTTCATGGATAAGAGCTTGACTCATCATGAGCGTATATCAGTGACTCATCGCAATATGGTCAAAAGCTTTGTTGCTCATGTACGTGCAACAATGGGACCAACAATTAACATTAGATGTCCTTGAGTTAAGTGTTTGAGCTTGTACACTATACCCCAAGAAGAGGTGTTTGTACATTTGTGCATAAATGGGATAATGCCAACTTATGATAAGTGAATTTACCATGGCGAAGCCATTCCATATAAAACTAATGAACATTATCCGGATATTGACTCTAAAAATGAGTTTATGGACTATGACTCAGATGTTCATGAGGATGAATTTGAAACAGTAATGAAAGATATTAACTGAGGAACCTTTACTATTGACAGGAATGAAGAAGATACCTTCCAAAATCGAAACTATACCATATTTGAAAAAATGGTTCGTATGTTAAACAAAGAATTAAATCCGAGATGCAAGAAGTACTTAATTTTGTCATTTGTTACTAAATTTCTGCATTTGAAGGTTTTCAACCATTGGACAAATAAGTCTATAAACATGTTGGTTGAGTTGATTAAAGATATTCTTCCTGATGGTAATGCCTTGCCCAAATCATACTATGAGGCATAAACAATGCTACGTGAAATTGGTCTTGGATACATTCAAATTGACGCATGCAAGTAAGCTCCATCACATATCAATAATTCCTTATCATAAAATTTTAATATAAAGAGTTAATCTTTCTCCTTTTTGTTGAAGGTATGATTGTGTCCTTTTTTGGCAAGAAAATAAGGATTTAGATGAATGTCCAATATGTCAGGAATCAAGATGGAAAGTTAATGATTGGAAGGGGAAGAAAATCCCACACAAAATTTTAAGATACTATCTTATAAAATCGCGATTGCAAAGACTATTTATGTCAAAAAAATTACAAAAGACATGCGTTGGCACAAGGAAAAACATGTTTCAAGTGAAGGTGAACTACATCCAGCAGATTCTATATCGTGGAAGGAGTTTGATAGAAAGTACGGATGGTTTTTGGATGATCCAAGAAACATTCGTCTCGGACTAACAACCGATAAATTCAATCCATTTAAAAATATGAGTTGTTTATACAGCATGTGGCCAGTAATATTCACTCATTATAATTTTCCCCCATGGATGTGCATGAATGAGCCCTTTTTTATAATGTCACTTTTGATTCCTGGACCAAAAACACCAGTTAATGAAATCTATATTTATTTACGTCATTTAATAGATGATCTTGTTGATTTGTGGGAACAAGGAATTGAAACGTATGACTCTTATAGTGGGTGAAATTTCAACATGCATGCTTTTATTTTGTGGACCATTAAGGATTTTTCTGCACTGGAAAATATTTCTGGATGGAGTATCAAAGGTTACATGGCTTGTCCAACCTGCAATGTAGATACAAGCTCGACTAGGTTGAGGAGTAAAATCTCTTATGGGGGACATCGTGCCTTCCTCGGTCCCAATCATAGGTATTAATAATACTTAGATCATTTTTTAGAAAGTAATTTAATTTAAGTCCAACCTTATTATTTTTTAATAATTCACTTCATATTCTTCTTTCTTGTCCTTATAAGTGGAGAAAGAGTTTAGAGTACGATGGAAAAGAGGAACTCCGTAGACCACCTAAGGTCCTAAGTGGGGTACAAATGCTACAACAACTAGAACTAATAAATTTGGGGATTTTGGCTAGCATCCGGATAATGTAAGTAAGAATAGAGAAAGAAAGTGAAAGTGGACAGCATCTCCATCTAATTCCAATTGGACAAAGAAAAGTATTTTTTTAAAACCTACCATATTTGAAAGATTTGAAAATGAGGCATAAGCTCGATGGAATGCACATCGAGAAGAATATTTGTGATAACATACTTGGGACATTACTTAAGATTGAAGGTAAAAAAAAGACTCGTATAAGGCTAGACACAAGATTTGGATGATATGAATATACGTAAAGAGTTGCACTTGAGACCACGGGGAGATAAGTTTGACAAACCATAACCAACCTTTTATTTTTCCAAGAAAGAGAAAGATAATTTCTTATCTTTTATATGTTCTGTCAAATTCCCAGATGGATTGCATCTAATATTGCTAGATGTGTCAATACAAATGATAATACCATGTTGGGATATAAGACGCATTATTGCCATATTCTTTTACAAAGATTAATCCTTGTTGGAGTTCGAGGGAATCTTAATAACGAGGTGGCAACAACGTTAACTGAGTTGGGAGTATTCTTCAAGAATCTATGTTCTAAGACACTCAAAGTGGATGACCTAAGAAAAATGGAGAAGGATATTGTAATTATCTTATGCAAGATTGAGAGGATATATCCACCGGCTTTCATTGATATTTGTGTTCACTTGGTTGTTAATCTATCACAAGAAGCACTGTTTACAAGCCCTGTATGCTATTCGTGGATGTATCCAATTGAAATGTGCATAATTACATCTTTTTTGTTATGTATGAACTCTTTAGTTGTTTTATACTTAACTGTGTATTTTTTTGTTCAAGGTATCTATGTACTCTTAAAAAGTATGTAAGCAACATAGCACATCTTGAAGGATCAATTGTTGAAGGGTATATCGCTAATGAATGTTTCATTTTGTTCCTTGTACTTACCAGGAGGTGAGAACAAGTTCAATAGAAAGGAATGTAATCCAGATGGAAAAGTTATAAAAGATGTTCTTTCTGTCTTTTCTCAAAATGTTAAACCATTAAGTGGTTTTCTTGTTGATTCCAATGAGATTTAAATGATTCATTGGTATGTTTTGAATAATTGTGAAGAGGTGCAACCTTATATTGAGTAAGTTGAACATTATATCATTATATTATAATAATAATTAGTACTTAATTGTAAGTTTTTTTTAACTAAAACTATTCTTGTAGGAAATGCGAGAAGGAATTGCAATGTGATAACCAAAACAACATAAAATTGGAAAACATATTTCCTCAATGCTTTAAAAATAAGGTAAAATATGATTTATTGTTCTTCTATACTTGTTTGTTGGAATTTAAATGTAACGATTAATTTTAATTTTTTTCCTCTAATAGATTCATCTTCTTTGGAATACCGCATCAAATATCATTAGTGATCAACTATTTGTATTAGCATGTGGTCCAAATTTATGATTATGGAAATATAATGGATGCATCGTCAACGGAGTGAGGTTTCTTGTCAAAAATCGTGACAATCATAGGAAAATTCAAAATAGTGGAATAACATGTGAAGGAGAACACGAGGAAAAAAGTATTGACTTTTACGGCTTACTAAATGGCATTATCAAAATAGAGTACGAAAAATGGTATAACGTGTTCATATTTTCTTCTGAGTGGTTTGATTTGGCTAATCGGCGAATGGGAATTAGAAAGGATGCGACCCATACATATTAACTTCTCAAGCAAAATAGGTATTTTTTGTGGATGATTTGAAATTAGGCGAAAACTAGAAAATTGTTCAAAGGTTTAACCACGGACATGTATTTGATGTTCTAGAGGATGAAATGGATGAGATTAACGAATCTACAATTGACGATGTTGTTAACCTTGATGATGACTCACCCAATATCGAAATTGTTATTGAGGACCGCAAAATAGGACAAATGGCTAGAGTTGACGTTGATCCAGAAACAATAAATAGCAACAGCTTAAGACAAAAAACTCAACAAACTAATATAGAACGCAATATCTTAATCGATGAAGACATAGATGATTTTGAGGAGTACAAATTTGATGTGGAGGGGTATAGTGAGGATGAAACAATTGTGGAGTATCGTAGCGAGGAAGAACAAAGTATAGATGGGGAAGATGATGATAACTAGCATCAAATAAGATATGCTAATAAACTAATTATTTGATGCAGTGTAAGTCTTTTTTTGTTATAATCTAATACTTCAATTTTTGAAATAAATGATATGACACAATCATATTTGTGTATGCAGGGAGATAGACTGCTTGAAAATAATTCATCAACAACATGTTAATGCTTTTTGATCTTGTTTAGCTTTTGCAATTAAATTCTTCCTTTAGTTATGTAATATTAAGTAGCAAGGTTTCATCTTTAGCAGTTTATTTATAGTTTTCTGCTCCTTTTGCTTTATTGATTAAAAGGAATCTTTCCTTCATTGTCAAAGTTGTTCTATAGGCCTCATTTATTTTGCTATCTTGTTCTATATATTACTTTTTCCTTATCTTTACCATTTTGCTTCATGAGAAGAAGCTTCATAAGCATTAGTTCAGTCTTTTTTAAAAGCAGCAGTGTCTTACCTATTCAATCAAAACTGCAATAGAAGACCTCCCTGTGAACTGATTAAGCTTTATTCTTGTTATACGGTGTTATCACTATTAGAAGTTTTGGAAATACTGAGAGAGTCAACCGACCCTTTTTGGTTGTATATGTATATTGCTATTATGTAAGGCTTTCAATAGACCACATATTTGTGTATTATCTTCACATTTTTCATCTCTATTAAAACCAAACCTTTTTGAAGTCCTTTTTTTTTTCTTTCTCTTTTATATTTTTTTCCTGCTTTTTCAAGAACTCGGCTTTTTGCAAGTCAAGCATGCACAACCAATATATACCCAATAAATAACAACTAGGGTTCAATTTCTTGAGCAATTTCTTGGTTTGGTTTCACTTTTATTGGTGCTTGAGCATCAGAGGAATAAAGATTTAGAGTGAGAAAGTGAGATAAAGGGATATAGAAGGAAATGTGAAGCTGCAAGGAACAATGGGGTGTATCCGTTGTAGCTGAGTCTCTTATCGTGCTCAGAATATTTACTAAATCAGTGTTTAATGGGGTGTATATTTTACCGTAGGGCCGAGGCTAAAATGATGATCTATTAGCAGCAAGTGGTTGTCCCCCTTTTGATCTGGTCTGATCAAAGACATTTCCTTTGTTCTTTCCATCCTTATTGTTATTCTTAGATCGGTCATTCACTTTGCCACTCGGTTGTAGACTCGCCATTACCTCATCAATTGCTATAAATTTCTCAACTCTTTTATACGCGTCGGATAAATCCTTCAAAGGGTTGAACATAACGTCCTTCATGAGCTTCTTGTTTCGTTTCATGTCCAAACCCGTCGTGAAAAAATCCCAGTGCTTGGGTCATGCTCAGATTAATAATAGTCCCTACTGACTTGAGGACTCCCCTGGCTTTTATTTGATCTGCATTAGTGAAGCAATCAACTTTCCCCTTCTCTTATTGCTCCCAAATCTCTCATGAGATTTATCACATAGTTCCTTCCATGACTTGACTGAGTTTGGGGGCAAGGACATCATCCACTATTTAGCTCATTTTTTAAGTGTAGTCACGAAGATTTAACACATCCTAGCTTCTGAATGGTTGTAGTACTTCATCACCCGCTCGTAGGAACTTGTGTGATAATATGGATTGCATGTACCGTCATAAGTCTCCAAAGGAAGCAATTTCTTCTTTAGATCAGCTTTCTCTTGATTTATCGCCGATGAGAATGGAGATTTCGGGTCCACGGGTAGAGGTGTAACCGGTCCTGCCTCTACTGTGGGTCGGGCCTCTGTTGTTGCCAATCTCCTCACCAACTCTGAAATCCTCTGTAGTATGGCTTCGAGAATAGGTGCCGACAGGGTCCCCTACCGCTCTTCCCGAACTGGGTTTGTCCTTCCATGACCCTGACTCCTTTCTTTAATTGGAGATCATGTCCATCTCTGATGATATATGCTCGGTGAGCCGGCCTGCCTGCCTTATATCTTCGGTATGATCCTAGTCAGTTTGACCGAGTTACCTCATATAACCCTGAGAATGGTCATGATCATGAGATTCTGATCGTCTAGTTCTCGTATGCCTTGACCGAGGCCGACTCTGTGGTGTTGCCTCGTGTTCACCCCCTTCAACGGTAGTTGGTGGATCTTCTTCTCTCCTCAGCTCGGATAGATGGTCGTTCCACTCCTAGTGCTGGCGTCTCAAGGTCTTCAACTTAGCCTCCATTTCCCTTATTTTTTGTTATTTGATTTTCTCCCGCTGATCATATCGTACAGTCCTTCTTTGTGGGTTCTTTAATTCTTCCGGCCTTAACCTCCATAAGTCTAAATCTACCATGACTGATGGAGAGAACAATCATCTCTTGACAGGTGCTGATCGAGCCTGTATCAGTTAGGATCTTGATTGACTGGGTCAAATCCTATCCTTCACTGACCCTCGAACATGACGAGGGATTGGGTCAACAAATGATCCTTGTTGGTTCCTACTTGGATTTCTTACTCCCACCATAGCAACGAACTTTGACAAAAATGCCTCTAGCGCCAATTTTGACGCGTGATTTTGGTCACCCGATGAAAACCATCAAACAACGAGCAACTTGCACTAGATATAACCGTCAGCCACCCCCAAATGAAGTGACGACTCTGGTGTGGGAATAAGTTTAGGCAAATGAGCGTGACAATAGGGAACTTGTTATTGTTGGAAAATAATAGGTATTCGAGAGCAAAGGATTATGTCACCTGGACCTCCATGCTTGTAGCCTTATTTATACTTTTCACCAACTTCCTAAGTCCCCTTAATTGATTAGGATAAATAATCTCTTGACAGTATCCAATTATAATTATGACGTTAACTAATCAATTTCTTCTTTTTCTAAGATCCGAGATCACAATATAATTTAGAATTCTAAGTCAATATGGACCTCGACCTTCCTAATTTACCCAAACTGTCCCAAAAAATGGAACCCTTGAATGGGTCAACCCCGATCCGGGCTCATTGTAGTGTATAGAATATAATCCATTCAATGCTCTACATAAAGAATAACTTTCAGGCCCAAGTCAACTGCTAGGCCCGATAAATTACATCCCAATAGAAGAAATAAAGGAAGACTGAAAATTAATATTTATGAATGAAATCAAGTTCTAATTAATAACTATATTTTTTTAGTCAATTTAGATTTTAAACATGTAAATTAGTGCTTATTTATATAAGACAATATTGAGTTTATGTGAAACTATGTTCGAGAAGTTTCATGTACACTAATTTGAAACCCTTTTTCATTTCCTCTAACTCATATTTATTCAATTCTAAAATTAGAGATATATTTTAAATTTTTTAAGTTAATTTGTGATATTTAAAATTTAAAATCGACACAGATTTATAATATTTTACTACATTAAATAATAACTAGTGTAAATTAACTAAAATGCACTACTGATGATTATATTTATGCCTTTTAAAACTTAAAAAAAATTTATATTAATTCTTAAGTCCAAAAAATTAAAATATATCTTTGACTCCAGGATATTGATTGTCGTCCCTCGTAGTCTTCCTTGCCCTTTACATTTACGACAAGAATATCTCTAGAGCATCATCAACAGACATTCGCATACAAAAGCTCACACGTTTATTGCACATATGGAATGGGAAGACCAGTTGAGAAAAAGATTATATTTATAAAGGGAAAAGGATATATATTATACATACAAGCTTACCAAGTCGTTCAAACTATGAGTATGCTTAAAAGCCACTTATCAAATAAATTTTATAAGTAATATTTTTGAGCGATATTTTTGTTAATTTCGAGTTAACTCAGTAATTTAAATTGTATAATTTGATAGCTCAAAAATATTCTCTTTATTGTTATTTTATTTTTTTGTCTTTACTCAATTTTTAATGATAAATAATACATTATATCTTTAATAATAAATGTGTACTAAAATTTCGTACAAAATTTATGTTTTAAGCCGTTGAATTGATTTTTGGGAATATTAAAATTTATAACTAAGACACCCGAAAATCAATAAAAAAAAAAAAAAAAAAACTTTAGAGCTACCGAGTCACTAAATTTGGACCGCTAATTTGAATCAGAACCAACTAATAAAATGATTCGGTATTTGTTTTAACAATTATATTGATACATAAATAATTAATAACATGAAAATAGAAAAGAGAAAAACAGAGAAAAACTGCCTATTCTTAGGAAAGTTAATAACTGTCGGACCCTGTTATTCGGTATCAATAAAATTAGTAAATATGTGCTATTAAAGCTATAATGAACTATCAATATATTGCGAAAGGAGTTTACTTGACAGAATCACTTGAAAATGGCATGCCCTCTTATTTTTTTTCCTAGTTTTATTATCTACTAGCATCTGCACCCCAGCAAAGCATGGGGTCTTATAATAAATTATGAGATTGCTAAATTTTTATCGTAAATATAGTAATGAATGAAGTAACTATTTATTTTTATTTTTTTTAATAACCGAATCATACAGTTGGTCAATATATTATATTTATATTTTAATAATAGTAATAATTTAATATTTGGTAATATCACCCTCGTTAAGAAAATAAATTTTATTTTAAATTATATTATCTAAATAATACTTAATATACTTGAAATATAATTATACTTATAGTTAAATAATAGTAACAAATTCAAGTTAGGTAATACGTTCTATAATTATTTTCTTTTCAAATTATGTTATCTAAGTTGTAATAAAATCTTATTTATAATTATAAAAAAACAATATTAGATAATATGATCTTGTTAATTATTTATTTTTTCAATCTATTCAATGCATGAGCAATAATGTGTGCACATTTTGTGCCATAAATTTAATTTATAATATATTTTTTTTTATATAAATGTAAAAAATTAATATTAAGTAAGATAAATTTGAATGTATAATTATATTTATATTTTATTAAAAATATTAACAAATTCATACTAGGTAAGATAATCTTTATTAAAATTATTTTCTTCTCAAATTTTATAATCTAAGTAGTAATATATCTTACTTAAACAATTACTTGTGTACTTCATCCGTTCCAAATTATAAGATCAATAGTGATTTTGATAAATCAATTTGAAACATTTAAAAACTCAAAATTAACATGAATTCAACTTGTTTATGTCAATACAATTATGAATATTATGAATTATACAAAAAGTACGACTACTTATATATAAGATTTATTATTTTAAAAAATTAAATGAATCGTGTCAATTTTGAATTTGAAAATGTTTCAAGTTGACTTTTTAATAATCAGCAGTGACCTTATAATTTGGGACAGAGGGAGTATATAAAAATATGTAAATATATATGTAATCATTCTAATGGTAGGTAACATGATATTCTTTCTTTGTAAAAGTATATTAGGTTGAATGAATGTAGGAAAGTCGAATTTATGTATAAATAATAATAAAAATAAAAGGTACTAGTAGGTAAGATAATATTATTTTGATTGTTTCTTATAAAATTATATTACTAATCATAACTTCTGATTTGGATAGACAAATAAAAAAAAGTTAATTTAAAGTAGGAAAAGTAAGAGCTTGAACAAAACAAAAAAAGGGACGACGAAAGTAAGAGGTTGAACCAAAAAAAGGGAAAATGAAAGTAAAAGGTTGCACACAAAAAAATAAATAAATAAAAAAAATTGGGGGGGGGGGGGGGGGGGGGGGTTAGTATAATCAAATTGTCTATGTAATTATAGTACTAACATCATGTCCCGCGCAAAGCATGACTCTTATTTTAAAATATGAATTATTGATATTTTATTGTATTTTGTGTAAATTTAATATTAGATTTATTAGAAAATAATTTCATTCTAATAAAAATAAAAAACAATTT
>OX359278.1:27834772-27844772 GCA_947179155.2 Hedera helix
TCTAATAATCATTATTAGCCACATAATTTAAATACAAATTTGACCCAAATAAAAGACAAAATCCAATTAATATGTTTTTAAAATATATAATTTTTATTTTTTTATAGGTTATTACAATATTATATGTATTACAAAATATATTAACTATTAAACTTCAAACTTTAGTTATCAATTCTATTTCATATAGGAGATGTTTTGTTAATTAATAGTATAAAATCAATTCTAGCTTATATATTAGTGATTAAAATTCAGTTAACTGATTTTAAAATTAAAAATCATAATAGCAACTCATTGTTTATAAAAATATATTATGACTGAATTGTAATTAGTATCAAAAGTCTTTATATATATAATGTAACTCAGTATTCGACAACAAATTTGTACCCCATAAGATTCATTTAGCTAATTAAATATACAATTTTATATTTTCGAGTAAAGTTTTTAGACATTCTAATCCGTTAGTGAAATTTTTAAAAATATTTTATAATATAATAATTATATATAAATTTAATAAAAAAATTATAAATTATGCTATTTGAAAAACAAAGTCGTATCACCACATAGTAATGGCCAAGTGATCACTCCCTCCTCTAAGTATTCAAGGGGATGGAATTTTGATTCTTGTTGTAGGCATGTGTGAGTATGAATTTAAATTTAGCAAAAAAAAAAAAAACAAACAAACTCGTACGGGTAGTTAACGATTTTTAATTGACAAAATGTTCCAGTTTCATTTTTAAGTAGTTCAGATGAATAATTATAAAGATTAAAAATTGATTGGCCTATAGGAGAAAATGGGTCAACTTCAATGAATTTTCCTATTACTAGGGGTATTTCTAAAATTTTTTCTAGAGTCACATGCCTAACACATGACCCTAACCAGAAAACTCAATAAATAGCCCCCTCATTCCATAAGGAGGGAACTTTTGGAACTTTGAGATCTTTGGCCACTTAAGAGTTCTCTCTCTCAAAACACAAAAGAAGTTGGAAGGAATTGCGAAATTTGTGAACAAATTTGAATCAAGGAAATCAAGTGTTGGCGTTGCTTATCTTGAATCCACTCAAAATCGTATAACACTTGACACGACTCTCGGACACTAGCGATCAAGTCGGAATCCTGAGAGTTATGCCACATAGTAATTGCTCACCGATTCTTCTCTCCTTTTCAATCCGTTGATCGATTCCTTATTATTCGCAGATTTCTCGCATCCACTATTACTACGAACTCTAACCCTAGTAAAATACGAGATTTTTTTGTCTTCATTCTTTTGGCTACTTTGCTGGGGTGGGGATGTATAGGATTTGTGAAGAGTGCTTACGACTAGAAGGAGGAAAACAACCAAGAGCTCATTGGTTGGAGTTATCAAAGATCATATTTGAAAATTTTCACCAATTGAAGCGACTAGAGTCAGAAGCCTACAAATTACAACAAGAAAGGGAAAATTTCAAAAAGTATTTCAACAAATTTTCTTTACTTTTTGATTTCCCAAAGTAAAGAGAACTAGGGGCAAGATGTATTCCATAATTCATATATTTTTCATATTGGGGGAAGTACACTATACCATTCTTTTTAAATTTATTAAGATTTTCATTTGTGCAAAATTAACGTGAGTGCACTAAAGATTTTATTGATAATCTAAAAAAAAATTAAAGATTTTATTGATGATTTAAAAAAAATAACCTTAGGGTTCGGCTCTACAGGGTTCGGCCTTGATATATATATATAATTGCCCCCACGAACTTCCGTAGAATTCATGTTGCATATGTTATTGGTTGCTTTAATTATAATTAATAGGCCCTATGCATATATATACAAGTGCTTAGCCAATGAATGGGATGTGTGTTAAGGGCCTTAAGGCTAAGCTGTAGCATGGGTCTGTACACGAAATGCTTCTATATGATTAAGTGGGACCAAGTGATGTTTTAAACCTAAAGACACTTTATTGCTATTTGCTATTTGCTATTTGCTAGTGACAAACTTGACTATATAACGTCACAAAATTTTCCAATTTCTGTGGAGCTAATTGCTCCCTGCCTTTTCAAGGTCTGAACAATTAGAGTGTTTAAAGGATTTAGTTTTGGCAGTCTCAATAAATTATCTGTAACTATAATGAAGCCTACACGTGATAATCAATATCAATCTAATTCATCATTTGTTAAATTACCTAATTAATCTAATTCATCATTTGTTAAATTAACCAATTAACCTTACAATTCATTGGAATTTTTTGAGATTTTATTTACATGCGAAATTAACATATTTACATTAAAATATTTATTCATGGTCAGGTTATGAAGGAGTTTAAAAAAAAGTTTCTAGGGCTCATATAAATATGTTTCCTTGTTTTCTTCATGTAAAATAAAAGTGCATCAAATTAGGAGTCCATCATGCATTATTCTGTTTTAATGATATTGTACCGACTCCATGCCATAAATCAAGATATGAATTATGGCATTAAATCATGATATGCATTATTTTGTTTTACACGATATGCCTAACTTTATTCCATAATTCATGATATGCATTATTCTGTTATGCTTAATGAAGATATCCTTCTTAAAGAGGTAAGTTTGAAGAAGGAAAGAAACATTTATTATGAAATTACATTTATGTTAGGAGATGGAACATTGTTACATTATATGTTATTATTGAACGTAATACGCCCTCAAATCAATCATATGTTGATATAATAAGCATATACTTTATTATTTTATTCAAATATTAATAAAAAAAAATTATTTATTTAAAAACATTTATTTATTCATAATTGATTGGTTGAATTAATTATATGGATAAACTCATTGTTTTCGAGCAATACTTTTAGAATCATAATGATGATTATGCTTATGAGATCTAAATTCTAGAGAACTCAAAACTAAAATATTCCTAATTGTTGTATCACTAAAACGAGGATTAGTGAATCGGGATAAATTAGTAGATACTATTTTTGCTCTTATGAAAAGGATGATTGATCTCATAAATTATTTGTGTTGAGACATTAAAGCAAGTATGTAGGTGCTTATTGGAGAATAAGTTCACTGAATGTAACTCGCTTAAAGAACACCTAATGGAGTTTTATTTGTCTGTCAATAGAAGTTCTTAATGTGATAGTAGTATATGTGATCCTTGGACTTGAGATCATCATAGTTCCTTGTGCATGATGAGTTATACTTTGACACATTCCTTAAGACTCTTCGGGTATAATAAATTATACACAGAGGTAGGTGAATGATCAACAAAGGATCTACCACTTCTAGTAAAGGAAGAGAATGTCATATGTGATTCGATAAATAATAACTCAGTAGTACTTGGCCAAGGTAAAATGAAATTAGAAAGGAGTTTTTAATTTACATTATTTAGAGTTGTGCATTTTAGAATTGAAATCCATATGATCAAATTAAATAAGACTTGATAGTAATTTCATGTGTTATATTTGATTGAGACATTGTGTGGTAGAATAATTGAATTGTACGGTAACTATTCACGTATTAGGTTCTTGTGATTAAATGTTGATATTCATATTATCCGAAAAGTCATTAGCTGCTAAAGGGGTTTACATTTATTGTGGAATAAATAAGTATTTATTTATAAAATAAATTAAAAGAGTTTAATATATTATTATAAATAATATTAGAATAGTTCTAATTTATTTAATTAGTCTACAACCAGGTTAATATTGAACCTAAAGGGTCACACCGTAAAAGAGAAATATTTATTTTAGAAGTAATGGCATAATAGTATAATGGTAATAAGAAATTAAGTATATTTAATTTATAATATGGTGACAGAATAAATTAAATAACTTAATATTTATAATTATGTATTTTAGAAATACTAATTATAAATTAATAAGAGGATTACTATTATTTTTATTATTTAGTTCCTAAATGGTTTAGGAATTAATTAACAAGTAGTACTCTCATAATAAATAATTAAGTTCCTAAAGAGTTTAGGAATTGTAATTATTAAATTAAATTAATTTAGTTCTTAATTAGATTAGGAGTTTAATTAAAAAATAACCTTACTCTGAAAGAGTTTAGGAGGGTTGACTATATCTATAAATAAGATGAATCTTATTATGAATTAGGGTTACATACACTTACGCAAGTATTGAGAGTACTTCATAATGCTTAATCCAATATTTTTCTGATTTTTGTTCGGATTATTAATTACATTTGCTTATCTTTATATAGTTTTAGAAGCTTATAAACCCGCTCGAGATTCACTTAGTATGAGTGAATCTTGAATAGTCCCCGTTTTGGGACTGTTCTTGAATGTTTCGATCTCACTTAGGCCGGTGTTAACAACTAGAGCACGTCTTTAAATTTTGAGAATTTTCAGTCAGTATATATCTCTTGATGTTCTTTGGGTGCATATTTTACTACAATATATTAGTCTATTTCGTGCACTTGAAGACCATGGGGAGGTGTTGTCAAAATTTCTTAAAATTTAAAGATGCGTTCAAGTTATTAGCATTAGTGGGGCGATTCATTCAGGAATGGGATAGAAGCTTGACCCATTAGAGTGGGAGATGAAGTTAGAAAACGCATATGCACGCATATACATTAACCCTCCTACCTGATTATGTTTTGATTTTCCATATATGTATATAACAGACCATAGTATAAGATGTATGTTGATCGAAGTTGGATGGAGCGTAGAGTAGTCACTGATAAGAGTGTGCTTAGCTCTGGTAACCGTAGTGGGGTTGAACAGTTTCTCAATTTTGCATATGAGCAAGTCAGCGGTGATGAGATCAGATATCCTTATAAAAGATGTGTGAATGAAGTGTGGAAGAAAATGAGTTATGTCATGTGTGACCTATTTATGTATAGGTTCAAGTAGGGATATAGCACATGGATCTATAATGGCGAAACGTGGTTAGATGAATGTGAATCTGAACCGACATCCAGAGCTGGCGAAACCTTTGATTGTATTAACATGATAGTCGAAGCTGCTGGTTTATTCTTCCAGTGGAATACAAATAGGGATGACGGTAGCATCGAGCAAGATCTGAATGATGGGGCTAAGGGTTTCTATCAGTTATTGCAGAAATCGGCAACGCCGCTGTATGATGGACACGAAAAGCACACATTCTTATCCGCAGTGACTAAGTTTTTACATTTTAAAAACGAGCATGACTACAGCGAAAGAGCTTTTAATGAGTTACTCAACATTGTGAAGGAGTGTGCATCGCTAATGAGTCCGTCGCTAGTGTATCATTACTGACGGTGGTCAATGAGAACGTGGGGCGACGACATTGCCAACAGACAGATCTGTCGCCAATGACCTCTTTGTCGACGGTAGAGTGGTCATTAGTGACAGACCTGTCCGTCGGCAATGACCTATTTTTTTGTAGTGAGAGTTGGTACACACAGATGTGTGTGGACCTATGACAACGCACACTAAATGAGGGTATTCATATTTTATCACTTTCATTGATAATTATTCTAGATTTGGATATGTGTATTTGAGGAAATACAAATCCAACGAATCATTTGAAAAGTTCAAAGAATTCAAAAGTGAAGTAGAGAAACAAACGGACAAAAGTATTAAGATTTTTCAATCGGATCGAGGAGGGGAATACTTGAGCAATAAGTTTCGCAATTATCTCAAAGAGAATGGTATCCTCTCACAATGGACACCTCCTAGTACGCCTCAGTTGAATAGTGTATCTGAAATGAGAAGTCGTACCTTATTGGACATGGTTCGGTCCATGATGAGTTTTACCGACCATCTAGTTTCCTTTTGGGGTTCTACCCTAGAAATGGCTACATACCTACTTAACAAGGTACCTTCAAAATCCATCCCTAAGACTCCATATAAGATATGGACAGGGAGAAAATCAAGTTTTAAGCATGTTAAGATTTGGGGATGTCCAGCTGGTTTGACAATGGTAAGCTAGAGACTAGATCTGACAAGTACAAATTTGTGAGATATATATCTTAAAAGAAGTTTATGATATTATTTCTATAATCCTAGTAATCAAAAGGTATTTGTTGCAAAACATGCTACCTTCTTAGAAAAGTAGTTTATTCTTGAAGGGGTCAGTGGGACTAAGAAAAATCGTGAAGAAGTTCAATAACCGCAAAACACTACGGATTAAACAAAGGAACCTAACCAAGTAAAAGAACCTACTGTACCACAACCTATTCATAAGTTTGAAAGAGTACCGAAGATACCTGAGAGATATGAATTCATCATAGAGGATGATGATGATGTATACATCATAGATGATAATGATCCATTGACATACGAAGATGCTATGAGTTATAAGGATTTAGAAAAATGGCTTACCTCCAAGAAATCTGATATAGACTCCATGTATGAGAACCAAGTATGGACTTTAGTTTCTCCACCTGAAGGCATAAATTCCATTGGGTGCAAATGAGTTTTTAAGAGAAAGACTGGAGTAGATGGCAAAGTAGAGACCTATAAGGCCCCACTGGTTGCAAAATATCTGAAACAATGATAAGGAGTTGACCATGATGAAACCTTCTCACTAGTAGCTTATGTTCAAGTCCATTCAAATTTTGCTTACGATTGCAACTTATTATGGCTACGAGATTTGACAAATAAACGTGAAGATAACCTTCCTCAACGAAAAACTAGATGAGGATGTATATATGATATAGCCAGAGGAATTTGTTTCTAGAAATAAAACAAATCAAGTCTGT
Organism: Hedera helix; assembly: GCA_947179155.2. Lineage (NCBI taxonomy): Eukaryota > Viridiplantae > Streptophyta > Magnoliopsida > Apiales > Araliaceae > Hedera > Hedera helix. The sequence continues at coordinate 27,841,448 of OX359278.1, forward strand.
AAGCTACAACGATCCATTTATAGATTGAAGCAGGTTTCTCCAAGATGGAACATCCATTTTGATGAGACAATAAAAGATTTTTATTTTATCAAAAATGAGGATGAACCATGTGTGTACAAGAAGGTTAGTGGGAGCGCTTTTATATTTCTAGTATTATATGTTGATAATATACTTCTGATAGGGAATGATATTCCAATGCTACAGTCAATCAAAATATGGTTGTCTAAACACTTCTCCAAGAAGTACTTGGGAGAAACATCCTACATTTTAAGAATAAATATCTATAAAGATAGATCTAAAAGAATGCTCGGCTTGACCCAAGAAAAATACATTGATTTAATGTTAAAGATATTTAACATGGAAAATTCCAAAATAGGACTCATACCGATGAGCCATGGAATTCATCTCTCCAGGAATCAGGCCCCAAATACACCTGAAGAGAAACCATACGAGTAAGATACCTTATGCTTCGATAATATGATCTATCATATGTGGGATGATATGTACTAGACCAAAAGTTGCTTATGCACTTAGCGTGACAAGTAGATATCAGTCGAATCTTGGAGAAGCACACTGTAAAATGGTGAAAAATATCCTAAAGTACTTAAGAAGAACTAAGGATGTATTTCTTATTTATGGTGGGTCAGATTTAAAATTTGAGGGCTATACATAATCAAGTTTCGAACTGACCAAGACAACAGTAAATCCATTTTCGGTTATGTGCTTACCTTAAATGGTGGCACAGTGAGTTGGAAGAGTTTCAAGCAGCAAGCAGTTGCTGATTCAGTGACAGAGGCAAAGTACATAACTACAAGTGAAGCTACAAAGGAAAATGTTTGGATGAAGAAGTTCGTAACCGAACTCGGGGTGGTTCCTAACATTCAATGATCAGTGCCTTTATTTTGTGACAACATAGAAGCTGTTACACAAGCCAAGGAACTCAGGTCTCATCAGAAATCCAAACATGTGTTGCGGCGATTTCATTTGATTAGAGAAATCATTGAAAGATGAGACGTCACCATAGAGCGAATGACCTCTCAGCACAACATTACAAATCCATTTACTAAAGTATTATCTCAGTAGCAGTTTAATCGTCACTTAAAGAATATGGGTATTAGATATCAAGGCAATTGACTTTAGTGCAAGTGGGACATTGAAAGTAGTATGCCCTCATGCCAATCATATGTTAATATGATAAGCATATACTATGTAATCTTATTCAATTATTAAAAAAAAATATTTATTTAAAAGCATTTATTTATTCATGATTGATTGGTTGAATTAATTAAATAGATAAACTCATAGTTTTCGAGTAATACTTTTAGAATCATAATGATGATTATGTTATTGAGATCTAAATTCTAGATAGCTCAAAACTAAAATGTTCCTAATCTTTGGATCACTGAAACGGGGATTAGTAAATAAAGATAGATTAGTACATACTATGCTTGCTCTTTTGAAGATGATAATTGATCTCATAAATCATTTGTGTGGAGACACTAAAGCAAGTATGTAGATACTTATTGAAGAATAAGTTCACTGAACAAACTTGCTTAAGTAACATCTAATGGAGTTTTACTTGTCTGTCAATAGAAATTCCTAATGGAATAGTAATATAAGTGATCCTCGGACTTAAGATCATCATAGTATCTTGTGTATGATGAGCTATACCTTGTCATATTCCTTAAGATTCTTTAGGTATAACAAATGATATGTTCGGGTATAATAAGTTGTGCATGGAGATAGGGGATCAACAAAATATCTACCACTTCTAATAAATAAAGATAATGTCCTACGTGATTCGATAAATAATAACTTAGTAGCCCTTGGCCAATGCAAAATGAAATTAAAAAGGAGTTTCTAATTTGCATTATCTAGAGTTTTGCATTTTGGAATCAAAATACATATGATCAAATTAAATAACACTTGATAGTAATTCTATGTCTTATATTTGATTGGGACATTGTGTAGTAAAAGAATTGAATTGTACCGTAACTATTCGCGGAATATGTTCTTTATGATCAAATATTGATATTTTATATTACCGTAAAGTTATTTGTTGCTAAAGGAGTTTACCTTTATTGTGGAATAAATAAGTATTTATTTATAAAATAAATTAAAGGAGATTAATTTATTATTATAAATAATATAAAAATAATTTTAATTTATTTATTTTACAACCGGGTTAATATTGAGCCTAAAGGGTCACACCGCAAAAGAGAAATATTTCTTTTAGAAGTAATGGCATAATGGTATAATAGTAATAATAAATTAAGTGTATTTAATTTATACTATGGTGATAGAATAAATTAAATAACTTAATATTTATAATTATGTAATTTAGAAATACTAATTATAAATTAATAAAAGGAGTCTTATTATTATTATTATTATTATTATTATTATTATTATTATTATTATTAATATTTAGTTCCTAATTGGTTAAGGAATTAATTAATAAATAGTACTCTCATAATAAATAATTAAGCTCTTAAAGAGTTTAGGAATTATAATTATTATATTAAATTAATTTAGTTCCTAATTAGATTAGTAGTTTAATTAAAAGAAACGTACTCCTAAAGTGTTTAGGAATGTTGACTATGTTTATAAATAAGAGGAGTCTTATTATGGATTAGGGTTATATACAATTTCACAAGTATTGAGAATACTTCATAATTCTTTACATCTAAGATTGAGAGAGAGAGAGAGAGAGAGAGAGAGAGAGAGAGAGAGAGAGTGAGGGGGGGGGGGGGGGGGGGGGGAGAAAGAAAGAGAGAGAGAGATCTAAATCACTTCTTTAAATTCATATTACTTTTGGTGATTCACTTTTAGAGGCTATACACTTGTGTAGTTAACGTTGATCTAGAATTTCTAATTGGTGGAATTGAAGAGGAACACGAAGAAATTAGAGGTGAACTCGTACCTATTGAAAATTAGATTCTACAAAGGTATAACTGGTAATCCTTCCTCAATTAATAGTATCGCACAAGAAATATCCTGTTTTTGGTTTGTACAAAAAAATTAAAATTGTTTTATTGCATGTTTCTACTGCGTTGTATAATTTAATTATATATGTCATATTTTGCAAACCAACAAGTATCTGCCTTAATTATAATTAATAGCCTTTACAACATATGTATACTTACGTACATATACATACACATACATCACTCATATGGACCAAACATATACATACACTAGGGATAACTCGTGCCTAAAGGCACGGTGTAACTAATATAACAATTGAGTACTGTATGCAATATTTCTAGATTAAAAAATCTAAAACTGTTGTGGACTCTCAGTTCTATAATAGAACTGAGAGTCC